>WAAG01041316.1:0-25124 GCA_013390105.1 Tichodroma muraria
ACAAGGATGGGGACAAGGACAAGAACAGGGACATGAACAGGGACATGGACAGCGTCAGGGACAGGAACAAGGACACGGTCAGGGAAAAAGACAAGGATATGGACAAGGTCAGGGTGGAGNAAGGAGAAGGAGAAGGAGAAGGAGAAGGAGAAGGAGAAGGAGAAGGAGAAGGAGAAGGAGAAGGAGAAGGAGAAGGAGAAGGAGAAGGAGAAGGAGAAGGAGGAGAAGGAGGACAGGGTCAAGGACAAGGACAGGACCATGGACAGGGACAAGGTCAGTGACACCCTCCGGGATCAGGACACCAGACCCAACCCACACACTCAGCAAAGCCAGGAACAATCTCCAGGAATTTTTCCTCCCTGCTCTTTTCCCTCTCTCCCAGGCACTTTTTGCCACTCTGAGCACTGCTGGTTTTCCGTCTGAAAATCACGGATGAGGAAAAATCCCAATTTTGAGATTTGAGTTCATGAATTGGGATTTTATTCCTTTTTTTTTTTTTTTTTAGCTTGTTCCATGGTGGTTTTCTGCCCACGATGTTTCCCAGACCTAAAATATCCTTAGAGATGGGAGAAGCTTGGGAAGTGCCTGGGAAAAGAGGCAGCAGCCGAAATTTTCTGGAGTGGCAAAAGGTCAGGAATTTGGAAATACCTTAAAAAAAATGGGGAAAAAAAAATGGATTTTCCTATAAAAGCACAAACTGGAAAAAATCTTCCCTGCCCCAGAATTGCAGGATAGAGGGAGCTATCCAGGGAAACTGCTGCAGATCCATGGAGAAGCTGGTCTCTACCAGAAGCCCAACCTGGAATTTTTCCTGTGGTTTCAACTGGGTGGAATTCCCAGAGAAGCTGTGGCTGCTCCATTCCCGGAGATGTCCAAGGCCAGGTTGAGATGGACTTGGATCCACTTGGGATAGTGGAAGCTGCCCCTGCCCGTAGATGAGGTGGACTTGTTGGGATTTAAGGTCTCTCCCAACCAAAACCTTTCCATGATTCCATGAAATTGGGGCTGAACGCTGTGTTGGGATTTGAGCTTTCCCCGCTGGATTTCAAAAAAAAAAATCTTTTTTTTTTATTATTATTATTTTTGGTGGAAAAAACTGTTTGGAAAATCGAGATTCCACCTGGACACACTTCCAAAGGTACCTTGAGGAAGATGGTCTGGAGCTTCCCACAGTTCCGGCCGCAGCAGCTGGGGATGTTCCGGGAATACAGGACCTGGTGGGCCGGGATGCGGGCGAAGGCCACGCGTTTGTCCCCCTGGAGCATCCAGATGACGATGTCCGGGAGGCTGTTCTGGGGCTGGAAAACACAAATCCATAGGATCCTGTTGGGAGGGATGCACCAGCACAGCACAGAATGGGATCATGGAATCATGGAATGGGAGGGACATTAAAGCCCATCCTGTTCCACGGGCAGGGACCCCTCCCACTGTCCAAGGTGGATCCAAGCCCCAGTGTCCAGCCTGGCCTTGGGCACTGTCAGGGATCCAGGGACAGCCCCAGCTGCTCTGGGAATTCCATTCCAGACCCTCCCCCCCCTCCCAGACAGCAATTCCTTCCCAAGATCCCAGCCCAAGCTCCCCTTTCCCAGTGGGAGCCATTCCCTGCCTCCTGTCCCTCCATTCCTTGTCCCCAGTCCCTCTCCAGCTCTCCTGGAGCCCCTCCAGGGACTCTGAGGATTCCCTGGAATTTTCCCTTCTCCAGGTGAACATTCCCAGCTCTCCAAGCCTGGCTCCATGGCAAAGGGGCAGAATTCCCCCTTTTCCTGCTGTAGGATCAGCCTGGAGCACGTGGAGTGTCCCACCCACCAACATTCCAAGTCCTTCTCCCAGGACTGCTCCCTATCCATGAGTTGACCTCAACTCCTCCATGAGCAAGACGGACCTCAACCATCAGAGCCAAACCCGGTGCCGTGGGAGAATCCACGGATTTGGGAGCCGGGACGGAACATCACCCCAGCTTCCCACAAAAACCACAATGGGAAAACGAGGAAGAGTCACCTCCTCCGCCATGGCCCGGAGCCGGCACAGCCAATCCTCCGCCTGATCCAGGATTTGGGAAAGGCCAGAATTCTCGTGCTTGAGCCTCAGGGCCACCTTCAGGATTTGCTCCAGGTGGGTGCTGCGGAAGCGGAAGAGGTTCTGATCCAGGTGGGTGCTGGACGCCTTCCCCAGGACATCGGGAAGCTTCAGGCTGCAGGGATAGGCGGGAATCAGGGATTGGGTTGGACCGGGACGGATCTTCAAGGTCATTAAGGGTTGTTAATTGTCACTAATCATCATTAACTGTCATTAATGGTCACTGAGTGTCATTAATGGTCATTAATGGTCACTGAGTGTCATTAATGGTCACCAGTCATCATTAACGGTCATTAACGGCCATTAATGGTCACCAATCATCATCGATGGTCATTAATGATCATTAAATGGTCACTAATTGTCATCAATGGTCATTAATGGTCATTAATGATCATTAAAGCTAATTAATGTTCACCAGTCATCATTAATGGTGATTAATGGTCGCTAATCATCATTGATGGTTGTTAATAATCATTAAAGGTCATTAATAGTCACTAATCATCATTAATGACCATTAATGGTCACCAATCATCATTAATGGTGATTAACAGTCATTAATGGTCAGTAGTGGTCACCAATCTTCATCAATCATTGTTAACGATTGTTAATGGTCATTAAAGGTCACTAATGATTACCAACAATCATTAATGTTATTAATGATTACCAATCATCATTAAACAGTGATTCATGGTCATTTGTGGTCATTAATGGTCACCAGTCATCATTAATGGTGATTAATGGTCACTAATGGTCACCAATCATCATTGACGGTCATTAATGGTCCTTAATGATCATTACAGGTGATTAATGGTCACTAATCCTCATTAATGGCCATTAATCCATCCCAAATCCGCCTGAAGAGCTCATCCAGCTTCTTGTGGGATTTTCTGGCCTTTTTTAATGTTTTTTCCGTGTTTTCAGTGAGTTTCCAAGGAATTGAGAAGCCATCAAAGATATTTGAGAACAGGAAGAGCAAAATAACTTCAAACCCCAGCCGGAATTCCCCCTGGAATCAGGATGGGAATGAGCCCCACCCACATTTTAATATCCATTGATCCAAGCTCCTGGAAGAATGGATCAAGTGCCAAACTGGGAGGTTTTCCTGTAAAATTCAAGGATTTATGGATCCGCTGCTATAAATGAACTTCCTGCTCCCGGCTCCTGAGCCGCAAGTCAGGATTTCCTCCGGAAAAAATAGACTGAGAGAAAGATAAATTTATCTTCAGGCTGTGGAGATGTTTGGAAGGAGATTTTTAAGGATGCGACATTCCCACCTGGGGAATTGGGATTGGGATCTTTAAATCCCAATTTTATTGCAGGCAAATAGGAAGAACATGGAATTTTGGAATGGTTTGGGATCTTCCACAACCCTAGGGTTGCTCCAAACACCGTCCAGCCTGGCCTTGGGCACTTCCAGGGATAAGGATTTGGAGTGAGGGGGAATGAGCAGGGGGGAAAAGAGGGGGGGGAAAGGGGGGAAAAAAGGGATAGGGAAAGAAAAAAAGGAAAAAATGAAAAAAGAAAAAGGGGGGAGGAAAAAAAGGGAAAAGGGGAAAAAGGAAAAAAAGAGAGAAAAGGAAGAGGGAATAAAAAGGGGAGGAAAGACAAAAAAAGGATAAAACAGGAAAAAAAGAAAAATGGAAAAAAAAGGGAAGAGAGGAAAAGGGAAACAAGGGAGAAAAGGGGGGAAATGGAAAAAAGGAAAAAAACTGAAAAATGGGGGAAAAACAAAATAAGGGAAAGGGGAGTAGGGAAAAAGGGGAAGAAAGGAAAAAGATTAAAAGGGAGAAAGAGGGAGAAAAAGGGAAAAAAGGAGGAAAAGAAAAATAGAAAAAAGGGGGAAGGGAGAAAAGAAAAAAGGGGAAAGAGGGAAGGGGAAAAAAGGGGAAAAAACTGAAAAAAAGGGAAAAAATCAATGAAAGTGGGAAAAGGGAGGAAGGGAGGAAAAGGGGAAAAGGGGGGGAGGAGGGAGAGAAAATGGAAAAAAGGAAAAAAGGTGGGAAAAAGGGGGGGAAAAGAGGGAATGAACAAAATAGGGATAAAAGGGAAAAGGGGGAAAGGAGGTAAAAAGTCGAAAATAGGGGGAAGAAGAGGAGAGAAAAAAGGAGGGAAAATGGGGAAAGAGAGGGAAAAGGAGGGAAAGAAGGGGAAAAGGGAGGGGAAAGGGAGAAAAAAGGGGGAAAAGGGGGGGAAAAGAAAGGAGAAGAGGGGTGGAGGCAGTGGTCACTTCCAAGATCAAGAAGAAGCACCAGGAAAGGTTTCCTATCCCAAATTCCCAAGGTACCTGCAGTCAGCGATGACGTCATCAAGCAGTTGGGACGCCAGGGCCTCCAGCTCCATCGGAGAGCGGTTGGATTTCAGGGCCACCTGGAGCTTCTCCAGGTTTGCCTCCTGCAGGAAAAGTGGGGCTCAGGAGCCGCGGAATCGCCCGGAACCCCGTCCTGCTTCCAGAACATTCCCAGCAGGAGGTTGTGGAAGCTCCCCCGGTTTGGAGATTCCACTCTGGGTCCCACCAGGGATCTGCATCCAAAGGTTCGGAGCTCCGGGGGAACCAGCAGGGAAATCCGAGGGAAAATCTCAGAAATTGCTCAGGAGCTGAAAGACAGCTCCTGGATCCCTGGAATTTCTCCAGGCTGGACAGTGCTTGGATCCACCTGGGATAGTGGGAGGTGTCCCAGAACATGGAATGGGATGGGATTTAAGGTTTCTCCAAACCCAAACCATTAAAGGATTGCAGAGCCCCTCTGCTCTGGGAGAACTGGGAATGCTCCCCTGGAGAAGGGAAAATTCAAGGGAAACTTCAGAGTCCCTGAAGGAGCTCCAGGAGAGCTGGAGAGGGACTGGGGACAAGTGCTGGAGGAACAGGAGGCAGGGAATGGCTCCCACTGGGAAAGGGGAGCTTGGGCTGGGATCTTGGGCAGGAATTGCTGTCTGGGAGGGTGGGGAGGGTCTGGAATGGAATTCCCAGAGCAGCTGGGGCTGCCCCTGGATCCCTGGGAATTCCCAAGGCCAGGCTGGATCCCCCTGGGATAGGGGAAGGTGTCCCTGCCCGTGGAATGGGGCGGAACGCGGTGGCATTTAAGGTCCCTTCCCACCCAAACCATCCCGTGATCCCGTGAAGCTCCTCATCCGGTGGACACGTGGCATTGCGTGCCCGGACACTCCCCGGCCTGGAGGTGGCCTCTGTCCCCTACGGTGTCCCCTGCGGTGTCCCCAGGGGTGTCCACAGGAGTGTCCCCTGCAGTGTCCCCAGGGGTGCCCCAAGGGTGTCCCCTGCAGTGTCCCCAGGGCATCCCCTGCAGTGTCCCCAGGGGTGTCCCCNCCCCAGGGTGTCCCCAGGCTGTCCCCGGGGTGTCCCCAGGGGTGTCCCCTGCCGTGTCCCCTGCCGTGTCCCCGGGGTGTCCCCGGTCGCTCACCAGGCGCTCGGCTCCGCACAGCAGGAGGTTCTGGGCGTCCGTGCGGTGGCCGATGTCCTCCCAGTACGAGGACAGCACCACCACCGGCTTGACGTTCCCCCAGGGCAGGTAATAATAGTGACAACCTGGGGGACAGCACGGCGTCACCTCGGGATGCTGGGATAACGGGATCCACCCCTCGCGAGCGGGGATGAAGGGGGCAGGGCGGGATTGGGATGGGAATTCGCCTCGGAAGGTGTTTGGGAGGAAGATGGGAATGGTGTTCCCCAAATCCTTGAGATCCCACCAAGGTCGGACTCTGTGGCTCCAGCAGTGAGGCCAGAAACCAGCTCAACATTCCTGGTGGGATGAGGATGGGAGCCAGGGAAAGGCCAGGGAAAGCTGCTCCCAAAAACCACCTCATGGAGCAGAGAGAAGTCCAGGCTTCCCTGCTCCTTCCCAGACACAAATTCCCCATGGCTGAGGTGGGAAAACCCTCTGGAGCTGTCTGGTCCAAGCAGGGACACCTTCAGCAGGATCACCTGGACACAACCTCTGGCTTTCCCTGGATCCCTGGCAGTGTCCAAGGCCACGCTGGACATTGGGGTTTGGCTCCATCTGGGATAGTGGGAAGGTGTCCCTGAACATGGATGGGGTGGAATGGGATCTTTAAGGTCTTTTCCCGCCCAAACCATTCAAGGATTCTGGAACACCTCTGCTCTGGGAGAACTGGGAATGTTCACCTGGAGAAGGGAAAATTCTGAAAGTCCCTGAAAGGGGCTCCAGGAGAGCTGGAGAGGGACTGGGAACAAGGAATGGAGGGACAGGAGCCAGGGAATGGCTCCCACTGGGAAAGGGGAGCTTGGGCTGGGATGTTGGGCAGGAATTGCTGTCTGGGAGGGTGGGGAGGGTCTGGAATGGAATTCCCAGAGCAGCTGGAGCTGCCCCTGGATCCCTGGGAACGTCCAAGGCCAGGCTGGACACTGGTGCTTGGATCCACCTTGGACAGCAGAACCCACCCCTACCCATGAAACCGGACGACCTTCTAGCCCCTCCCAAGCCAAAGCATCCCATAATTCCAGGATTCTCTTCCACCAGCCGGGTTTGGATCTCATCCCGAAGGACGGAATCCGTGCCGTGCTCACCGTCGAAGACGGCGCGGCTGTACTGGGTGGTGGAGGCCAGGGGCAGGCAGGTGGTGTCGAACTTGTTGCCGTAATTCCCGACGCTGACCTCGAACTGGATGGCGCCGTCCACGCCCTGGAGCATCGTGGCCGAGTAGAAGGCGGCAAAGAGGGAATATTTCCGCCGGCGCAGGTATTTCTGGAATACGGATGGGAATTGGAAGCGGAGGGGATGCTGCCAATGATCTCCGGGAGGCTGAGCCGAAAGAGGCTGGAGGGTAAATCCTGAGGAAAAGCTAAGGGAGCCGGGAAGTGGCTGGAGAACCAGGAAAAGCTGAGGGAGCTGGGAAGGGGCTGGAGAATTCCTGAGGGAGCTCGGAAAAGGGCTCAGCCTGGAGAAAAGGAGGATCCAGAGGGACCTTCTGGCTCTGCAACGCTCCCTGAAAGGCTGGAACCAGGTGGGAATTGGGATCTGATCCCAAGGAATAACAGGAAAAGAGGGAACGGCCTCAGGCTGGGACAGGGGAGGGTCAGTTTGGATATCAGCAGGAATTTCCTCATGGAAAGGGCGGTCAGGCCCTGGAAGTGCCCAAGGAGCTTTGGAGTGCCCATCCTTGGAGGTGTCCAAGGAATTCCTGGATGCAGCGCTCAGTGCCGAGGTGCGGATCAGGCACAGCTTGGGCTCGATGACCTTGGAGGGCTTTCCCAACCTCAGTGATCCCAGGATGGGAATTTTCTTGCAGGGGGAATAACAAACTTCGCAGCATGGGAATTTTGGGGGAACTTCAGGAAAACCAGAAGGAAGAGGAGGCTGCAACTTCTCATGGAAAAGGAGCCAAAGGAGGAAATCTGAAAGAGCTGGGATGAAGGGAGACCCCCACAACATCACGGGAGAGCTCCGAGCCCCTGGCAGGGCCTGGAGGGGCTCCAGGAGAGCTGGAGAGGGACTGGGAACAAGGAATGCAGGGACAGGAGGCAGGGAATGGCTCCCACTGGGAAAGGGCAGCTTGGGCTGGGATCTTGGGAAGGAATTGCTGTCTGGGAGGGTGGGGAGGGTCTGGAATGGAATTCCCAGAGCAGCTGGAGCTGCCCCTGGATCCCTGGGAATGTCCAAGGCCAGGTTGGACACTGGGGCTTGGATCCACCTGGCATCAGGGGAGTTGTCCCTGCCCATGGAACAGGATCAGCTTCAAGGTCCATTCCCACCCAAACCATTCCATGATCCCACAATCCCGTGCTCACCGTGACCAGCTTGGATGGGCCAACCTGGACACTTTGGGATGGAAATCCAGCAGGAGACCCCTCCAGGAGTTCACGGACCGTGGGACAACCCCCACCCATGGCCAACATCCCTTCCATAGTGCCCCATGTGCCAATCCCAGAGATTTTCTGGAAATTCCAGTACCTCCACCCTCAGGATGTCATCGGCAGGAATCTCCTCCACCTTCTGCTCCATGTGCTCCACCAGTTTGGTCTCCAGCTCCACCAGGATCCGGCCCCGATACGCCACCCCCTCGCCCTTGGGATAGACCAGGAACAGGCGTCAGGATCCCGGAATTCCCTTCCCGACGCCATGCTCTGCCTTTGCTTCCAAGGAGCTTCATCGCGGAGCAGCGAGATCAGGCAAAGAATTCCAGCCAGCGCTTCCAAGGTGGAATTTTGGGAGCAGAGCGGGATCGGGAGGCGTTAGCGGGAATAGCCGGGAGCGGGAAACACAGCGCAGCCTCCTGATGACAAAGCCAGGTTGGGTTAGAAGCAGCTTTTTTGGGGGAAAAGAGGAGCCGGAGGATTATTTTGGGATGTGCCAGGAAGCAGCCGATGTCACCTTTCCCAAATTGAGCGTCTCGTAGGGATCGGGAAATCCGGTGAATTCCCGGGGGCTGCCGTACAGGTTGATGTAGCAGGGCCCGAAGGTCGGCAGGAATCCCAGCCCGTCATCCACTGGGAATGGCAGGGAAAAGAGGGATCAGGGATTCATGGAGGCACCTTGGGAATGTGTCACACTCTCTGTGGGATCACAGGGATCACACAGCTGGAGGCCACCAAAATCCTGGGATTTCCACCCGTTTTGAGTCCCATGACCTCACCTTGCAGCAGGAGAAAGATATGGAGGGTGTGGCACTGAATCCTGGGTATTCCCAATCCCAGGAAAAGTCTCCATGGAAAAGGGCAAGGTCAGAGAGGGGTCGTACAAGAGCAGGAGTGACAGAAGAGAGGAAAGAGCCTCAGGATGTGCCAAGGGAGATTTAGGTTGGATTTTCAGGAAAATTCCTTCCGGGAAAGGGCTGTCCCCATTCCTGGAGGGATCAAACATCCCTGTGGATGTGGCACTTGGGGACACAGGGATACAGGGTGGCCAATGGATCAGAGGGATTTTCCAATCTTGTGATTCCACAAGGACTCTTTTTTATGGAATTTTGAGTTGGAATACTGCCCTGAGCTCCATGTGCCTGGCTGGCTCCGCATTCCGGACACAACTGCATCCCAGGAATCCCCAAAGGGCCAAACCAGGGCCATTCCCTTTTCCCAAGGCGCCCAACTCATCCCAGATGATCCTCCCCCAGTCCAGAGAGCAGAACCGGTTAAACCAGTCCTGGGATGCGCTGGAAAACTGGGATGTTACTGGGAACGTACAGTCCGAGGGTTTCAGAGGCTTCGCAGGAGCAGGAAACTCATCTGAGGCACAAAGAGAGGGAGAGAGGTTGGGAAAGGTTGGAAGAGGAGCACGGAAAAGGGATGGAGATGGGAATGAGGGTGCAGATTCACACGGGTTTAGTGCAGAGGGACAGAGAGAGAAAAGGGGAGGTTTTTCATGGAATCATGGAATCATGGAATCATGGAATCGTGGAATCATGGAATGGTTGGGGTGGGAAGGGACCTTAAAGCCCATCCAGGTGCATCCAGGGACACTTCCCAATGTCCCAGGTCGTTTCAAGCCTTGTCCACCCTGGCCTTGGACAATTCCAGAGGCTGTGGGATTGGGGTGGAGCAGGATTGGAGCATCCCTGAGTTGCATTCCCAGGCATTTCCTCAGGATCAAGCAGATCCCAGTGGTGGGAAGGGAGATGCCAATCCTGGATCCTCCCTCCCAACCTCTGTCTCTCTCTCTCTCTCTCTCTCTCTCCAGCCCATCCCAGAATCCGTGTTGGGATTGGAAAGAGGGGACTGGACAGTGCCAGGGGTGGGGCTCTGGATTGTGTCTTGATCCATGGAATCATGGAATGGCTTGGAAGGACATTAAAGCTCATCCCATTCCATGTGCAGAGACACATCCCATTATCCCAGGGTGCTCCAAGCTTTTTCCAACATGGCCATCCCGCGCCCCTACAGCTCATGGGGAGGTCACAAAGCCGAGTGCAGAATTCCTGCCGGGATCACGGATTCCATGGAAGCGCTGGCAGCAGGAAAAGTTCATGCAGGTGGAAGCTCCAAAGCCACATCCCAAATTCCCAGCACTAGTGACAGCGACACGCAACTGAGCCCTGCCACGCCTGCAGGTCCTTAACCTCGGAAAATTCCAGGGATTTGGAATAGCACGGGCTGGATGGGAATTCCCACCCTGTGACAGCCCCTAGATGTCACCTCCATGGGGCCTCTGCCAGCAGCGGTGCCACCACCACCGAGTGTCACCAACCCCCGGCACCCAGGGACCCGCAGCCTCCATCCCCCATTCCCGAGAATCCACCAAATCCCAAGGATCCGGAGGGGCTGGATCCATCTGGAAATGGGTCACCGCTCAGAGCGACGGCGGGACCCCATCCCGTGTCCCCAGGTGGGGACGGTGACAGCTGTGACACCCCCAAAGCCACCACCAACCTCCAGCCACGCCATGCAGCTCCTCCAAGGCCATGCATCCCAAATCCCGGCCTGCTTCCCGCCCTTACCCTCCAGCTCCCCGCCGGGGGCCGAAATCTTGGACATTCCGAGGAAAGCGGTGCCGATGACGTCATTGTGCGTCAGACGGTCCCTGTGAGGTGACATCATCACTTTGGGGACCGCGAGGGGGGCGAGGGGGGAATGTCCCCGCGGGCATCCCGCCGCTCCCGGCACCGGGAACGCCCTTCCCGCTCACCAGTCGGTCACACGGATCCTCATCCGCTCGCACATGGATGGGAACTGGGAAAAGGGATACGGGAAGAGGGTGAGTGGCGCTGGGGACACCGGGAGGGGACCTTGGGGACACCAGTGCTCACCATGGCTGGCAGCGTCAGGCACTGGTTCCACTGGGGGTTGGCGTTCTTCTCCAGGATCCGGGAGTAGAGCTGGAAGGGAGGGATGGGAAGAGGGAAAAGTTGGTGTTGTCCCAGGAAAGCGGCTGTTGTCCCGATCCGTGGAGTTGGGAAGCCTCAGATTCCCTAAACTCCGGCTTCAGCTTCCCTAAAATCTGCCTCAGATTCTCTAAAATCTGGCCTTACATTCCCGAAAGCTGAGGCTCAGATTCCCCCAAATCCAGCTTCGGATTCCCTGAAATCCAACCTCAGGTTCCCCAAAATCCAGCCTCAGGTTCCCCAAAATCCAGCCTCAAATTCCATAAAACCCAGTCTCAGATTCCCTAAAATCCAGTCTCAGATCCCCAGAAATCCATCCTCCATTCCATGGCATTCCTAGACCCCCTGGAGCAGGAGGCAGAGGATGTTCCGGATTTCCCAGGGATCTTCCCACCTTGGGAACAGCAGGATCACATTTGCCCCATTTCAGGAGCAAATTTCCCCATTCCAAGGCCAAATTCCCCCATTCTGGGACCGAATTCCCTCAGGCAAACACCAAATTCCTCCATTAAAAGACATTTTAATTTCCTCATTCCAGGACCAGGGAACATCCCACTGCCATTCCAATCCCAAGGACATCCCACTGAAATCCCAATCCCAAACATCTGGGAGGGACAGTCCTGCTGCTATTCCAGCCCTGAGGATATCCCAGATATCCCACTGCTATCCCAATCCCAAAAATCTGTGTGGGAACATCCCACTGCCATCCGAACCCTGAGGACATCCTGCTACCATCCCAATCCCAATAATCTGGGAGGGAATGTCCCGATGCCGTCCCAGTCCCAGATTCCTCGGGACTGTCCTGCTGCCGTTCCAGCCTTGAGGATATTCCTCCGAAATCCCAATCCCAGAGACCCAGGAGGGACTAACCCACTGAAATCCCAATCCCAGGGATCCAAAAGGAATGTCCCACTGAGATCCCAATCCCAAATTCCTCGGAACTGTCCTGCTACCATCCCAACCCCAAGGATATCCCGGTGCCATCCCAGCCCCAGGGATCCAAAGGGAATGTCCCACTGCCATCCCAACCCCAAGGACATCACACTGCCATCCCAATCCCAAAAACCTGTGTGGGAATGTCCCACTGCCATCCCAATCCCAAATTCCTGGGGACTGTCCTGCTGCCATCCCAACCCCAAGGACATTCCACTGAAATCCCAGTCCCAAACACCTGGGAAGGAATGTCTCACTGCCATCCCAACCACAAGGACATCCTACTGAAGTCCCAATCCCAGATACCCAGGAGGGACTATCCCACTGAGATCCCACTCCCAGGGATCCAAAGGGAATGTCCCACTGAAATCCCAGTCCCAGGGACATCCTGCTGCCATCCTAATCCCAAAGACCTGTGTGGGAATGTCCCGCTGCCATTCCCAATCCCAGGATCATCCCGCTGTTATCTCAGCCCCGGGAACACCCCGCTGCCATCCCAATCCTGGCTTCCTCTCGCTGCCATTCCCGGGATCCCGGAAGATCCTGCTCCGCTGACCGTTTTCCCGGCAAAGCTGACTTCCACGAAGGGATCCACCAGGTTCTTCTTGTTGCTCTCGAAGCCAAAGATCTGCCGGACGTTGTCCATGACGGCATCATCCACTGGGCAAAGAGGGAGACGCCAAAATTCATGAAATTCCGCAGCATCCAGAGGGTCCCGGCTGTCCCCCCAGCGGGATGAGCATTCCCATGGAGGAGACACTCTCCAGGTGGGAAAACCAGGTGGATAAAACCAGTTTGCACCAGTAAGAAACTCCTCCCCCATCAAAATTCCCGATATCCTTGGACTGAGATACGGATCATACTCCTTCTCGGGGCCCTAATTCCTGCCCGGAATGCCGCGATTCCGAGGGGATCCGAAGGGAAAACCTACTCTGGGGCAAATCCTCGGCTTTGAAGATCTTGAGGCAGAACTGGGCCCCCCTGAGGGTGACGCCGGTGGGGCGCAGCAGATTGGCCTCGATGTCCTCCTTGTCCTCGGCCACCTCCTTCTTCTCCAGCTGTGGGAAGAGAGACACGGGAAAAGTCACCCCGGATTCGGGAATGAGCCGGAAAATCCCAGAAGACAGAGGCTGGGTGGATTTGCCATCCCTGGGTGCGTCCAAGGTGAGGTTTGGAAGGGGTTTGGAGCAACCTGGGATAGTGGGAGGTGTCTTTGCACATGGAACGGGATGGGATTTAAGGTTTCTCCAAACCCAAACCATTCCAGGATTCCGGAGCCCCTCTGCTCTGGGAGAGCTGGGAATGCTCCCCTGGAAGAGGGAAAATTCCAGGGAATCCTCAGAGTCCCTGAAAGAGCTCTGGGAGAGCTGGAGAGGGACTGGGAACAAGGAATGGAGGGACAGGAGCCAGGGAATGGCTCCCACTGGGAAAGGGGAGCTTGGGCTGGGATCTTGGGAAGGAATTGGTGTCTGGGAGGGTGGGGAGGGGCTGATGGAATTCCCAGAGCAGCTGGAGCTGCTCCTGGATCCCTGGGAATGTCCAAGGCCAGATTGGATGGACTTGGATCCAGCTGGGGCAATGGGAGCTGTCCCTGGGTAGGAACGGATGGGATTTAAAATCCCCCCGACCCAAACCATTCCATGATTCCATGAAAAAATGCAGCACTTTTCCCCTAAAACAGAGGAATATCCAAGCTGCAGCTTCCTTGGGAATGGCCATGGGGGTTGGTGACTCTTGGCCAGAATATCCCAGGGCTGGAATATCCCAGGGCTGGAATGTCCCAGGGCCGGAATGTCCCGGGGCTAGAATATCCCAGGGTCGGAGTATCCCAGATCTAGAGTATCCCAAGGCTGGAATATCCCAGAGCTGGAATATTCCCCCCTTCCCAGTGGGAATACTCACAGGAGCTTCATCTCCAGGTCCCAGCACGCAGGCGCTGACCTTCAGGTAGCCCTTGGCTCCTGCGGAAAAATCCTCCGGATCCGAGAGGAGCAGCCACTTCCTGCGGAAAGCATGCTCTGCGGGAAGACATGGAAAACTGAGAATTAGTCCTTGGATATGCAGGCAGGTCAGGGATGCTCCTGGGTGGGGGTTAAATGGAATTAATGGAATAGGACAAGGGAATATTTCAGTTTCCTTCCCGGAAAGGGACCAGGGAAGAGGGAAGAGTCTTTGGAATAGAATTCCCAGAGAAGATGTGGATGCTCCATCCTGGGAAGTGTCCAAGGCCAAGCTGGATGGACTTGGGTCCACCTGGGATAGTGGAATTTTTCCCTGAATGGAGCCGGATGATCCTTAAGGTCCCTTCCCACCCAAACCATTCCGGGATTCCATGATCATGGATAAGGAGTTCCTCTATGGAAGAGCTGGGATGTGTGGGCGCATTTCCCAAAAAATGGAGTTTCCCAAGGCTCACTTGGCTCGGAGTAAACGGTCTCCACATCCATCTGTGGGAATTAAAGGAGAAGAAGATTCCAGAGTGCATCCAGAGCGGGAAATGCAGGGAAAAGGGGATGGGATCTTACCCGGAATTCCCCGATCACCGAATCCGTGCGGAATGATCGAGAATCCACGACCTGAAAATGAGGAAAACTGGATGATCCAACCCAAATCCTGCTGGGATGGAAGATCCTGGGGAACAGGGGTGTTTCCCTGGGAAGGGGAGAATTCCAGGATTTCCCAGCACTCACCGTGAGGAAAATGGGAGCATCGAACAGCTCCGATGGGGACTCGAAGACGTTGAAGAAAAAAGTCTGTGGAAAACCGGGATGAGGAGGAGGCGTTATCCCAGTTTTCCCCCCGGCAGAGCATTCCCAGATCCTGGCCTCTCCCAGGAGTTGCTGGAGTGGGAAGTCCCGCTGACCTCATCGAAGAAGGGGCTGTTCCCTTTCCGGATCCGCGTCCTCCGCGTTTGTCCGGCCACCGTCACCTTCACCACCGGCCGGATCTGGATCCCGGGAAGCTGCCGGGCCTCAATGACCCTCACCCGGATCTGGGATGGAGGACAGGGAATCAGTGGGATTTGGGATGGAGGACAGGGAATCAACCACTTCTGGGATGGCATGGAGGGCAAAGAATCACCGGGAGCATCCCATGGGATGGAGAACAGGGAATCACTGGGATCATCCCATGGGATGGAGGGAGAGGGATCACCAGGATCATCCCATGGGATGGAGGACAAGGAGTCATCCAGGTCCCACAGGATGGGGGACAGGGAATCACTGGGATCATCCCCACAGATGGAGAACAGGGAATCACCGGGATCATCCTATGGGATGGATGATGAAGAAGCACTGGGATCATCCACAGGATGGAGGGCAAGGAATCAACTGGGATCATCCCAGAGGGTGGAGGGCAAAGAATCACCAGGGGATGGGATGGGACAGGACGGGACGGGGTGGGAGACAAGGAATCACTGGGATCATCCCACGGGATGGAGGACAAGGAATCACCAGGACAACCTGCAGGATTTTATGGGAACAGCTCACCCCACCTGGAAATCCTGCGGTTTGTTGGATAAAGGTTTTTTGGGAGAGCTCCTCCTCCTCCTCTTCACCCCCTGGATGTGATTCCCGGGCGGTTTCCTTGGGAATGAGGGTGGCTCTGAGCCCGGTGCTCCTGAGGATGCCGAGGGCTCCGTGTCCCCCGCAGCCTCCGGATCTTCCGTGTCCTCCTCTCCGGCTGTCTCTGTCCGGCAGGAGAAGGGAAATGTGGGATTTGGGAATGGGGTTGGAGTCCAAAAACCAGGATGGGAAGGGGTTGTGGTTACCGGTGACCGTGTCCAGCTCGGCAGCAGCCGGGGCCGGCTCCGGAGGGGCCAGAGGTGGGAAAAGTGGGATAGCGCCCGGAGGGGGGATGTAGGACACCTGCAGGAACAGGGAAGCCTGGAAAACAGGGAATGAGGGTTAGAGAGGCCAGGATGGGAGAACAGGGATCAAACTGGGAGGGAAGGAATTCAGACTGGGATCAAACTGGGAGGGAAGGGATTCAGACTGGGATCAAACTGGGAGGGAAGGAATTCAGACTGGGATCAAACTGGGAGGGAAGGAATTCAGACTGGGATCAAACTGGGAGGGACAGGCTCAGACTGGGATCAAACTGGGAGGGAAGGGATTCAGACTGGGATCAAACTGGGAGGGACAGGCTCAGACTGGGATCAAACTGGGAGCCCCCCTGGCTGTGCCATGGCTCGTACTGGTCCCAAACTGGAAACCCACACTGGTCATCCCAGGGCTTGTACTGGTCCCAAACTGGGAGCCCCAACCGGTCCCAAACTGGGAGCCCCAGCTGGTCCCAAACTGGGAGCCCCAGCTGGTCCCAAACTGGGAGCCGCAGCTGGTCCCAAACTGGGAGTTCCAACTGGTCCCAAACTGGGAGCTCCAACTGGTCCCAAACTGGGAGCCCCAACTGGTCCCAGAGCGGGATCCGGGCACTCACCCCGGTGCTCTCCTTGCGCGAGTCCAGCAGGGGGAGGTTGAACGAGGCCGCCAGGCTGGGAGTGCCCAGAACATCCCGGAGCGGCACCCGGGATTCTCCCAAAAACCTGTGGGAAACAGGGAGAGGGATCAGGGCTGATCCAAGGGCATCGGAACCATTCCAGAGCCAGGGACGGGAGTGTGGAGGAGGCCACGGAGATGGAGCCAGGCTGGGAGAGCTGGGAATGTTCACCTGGAGAAGGGAAAAATCCAGGGAATCCTCAGAGCCCCTGGAGGGGCTTCAGGAGAGGGACTGGGGACAAGGAATGGAGGAACAGGAGGCAGGGAATGGCTCCCACTGGGAAAGGGGAGCTTGGGCTGGGATCTTGGGAAGGAATTGGTGTCTGGGAGGGTGGGGAGGGTCTGGACTGGAATTCCCAGAGCAGCTGTGGCTGCCCCTGGATCCGTGGGAATGTCCAAGGCCAGGCTGGACACTGCGGCTTGGAGCACCCTGGGACAGTGGGAGGTGTCAGCCAGAATTCTCCTGCTCCGGGATCCAGGACCCTCCTCCCGTTTTCCCGTAGCTATTTAAGGGCACTCAGGAGTTGGAGCGGCCCCAAATTCCAGCTGCTTTGGATTTCAGCCCAGCAGCCATTCCAGCCTCAGCTCCAGCCCCGGAATCAGGATCCGTCCCACCAAGGGCCACATTCCCAACCTCCTATGCCTAAAACTAAATCCCTTCCTCTCGTTTTTCCCTTTTCCAAGCAGCTCTCCAACCCCACAGAGCCAGGAAAGGCCTGGAATTCCCGGAATACCCTCGTTCCTCACCCAGCAGGAGCCCCCAATCCATGGGGAACCCCTGGAATGGGGCACCAGGATCAGCCGGAGGAAGGAAACCGGAGGCTCCGCTCCCACCGCCCTTCCCGGCGTTGCCGGCGCCTTGGGAATGATCTTGGCAGCGCTTCCCAAATCCCAGCCAAGTGTCCGAAGTGTTCATCCCCAAACAAGGACCCCCTGTGTATTCCCAGCCTTCCAATGCTGGAATTTCCCCCCAGACTCCAAGCAAAGCAGCCCAAAAATGCAGCTCCAGCCTCCCACAGCCACCCCCGCTCCCACAGTGAGAAAACACGGAGTCTGGGAAGAGCCGGGTGAATCCTGGGAATGGGAAAAGGGAGAGGGGGTCGTGTCTGACTCCGGAATTTTTCCCACCTGTTTCTTCCCACGGTTTCATGGTCCTTGACCACCACGGTGAGCTCGGCATCGGGATCCAGCGGGATTCCCTTCAGGTCCCACTCGAATCCCTGGAAAAAAGAGGAGGGAGAGGCCGGGATCAGCACCTGGAAGTGGAGAACCCAAATCCCAAACCCCCTCAGAATCACAGCATTCCCAAAGCCAAATTTCCCAGCAAATCCACCGGGAAAAGTTGCCTTGGGAAAAAATTTTCCTTGGCCATGGATTACCAGGAAGAAACAAATCCTGGGAGCTGCTCCAGCCCCAAATCTGTGCCTGTTTTCCCACCAAATTCCCTTTTTTTGTTGAATTTTGGCCCATGGGACCACAAGGACGGGTTTGGAAGGGAGAAGGTGCTGGAAAAATTCCCATTCCATAGAAATTTCTTGTAACGTTTGTGCCGAGTCCAGATAAAACCTTGATGGAAGGGGAAAAGGTTGGAATTCTGCCTGGAATTCTGAGCAGAAAAGGAACGATCCCAAACTTTCCGTGGAGCTGAAGCCCCCAGGGAATCACCTGGGCTCAGGGCTGTTTTCTGGGAACAGAGATAAATCCAAGGATTGGTAATTCTCACCTCATTCCAGACAGGATTCACATTGTTCTTGATGACCTTTGTCCTCTTCTTGACACCTGGAAGGAGAAAAAATGGGATTGGGATCTTCCCAGGGATCAGGAGCTTCCCAGGGATTGGGAGCTTCCCAAAAATCGGGAGCTTCTCAGGGATCAGGATCCCGGAATGAGACTCTGATCTCAGCTGGGGTTGAGCTTCCAGGGAATCACACAATTCCCAGGACCAGGATCAGGCTCCATTCCCTGCTCCCAGATGGAGCTGAACTTCCAAGAATTCCTAGGAAAATTATTGAATCCCATTCTCTGCTCCCAGGGGTGGCTGAGCTTCCAGAAATTTCTACAGATCCCAGGACCAGGATCAGGCTCTATTCCCTGATCCCAGGTGGGGCTGGACTTCCAGAAATTCCCACAGTTCCCAGGATCAGGATCCGGCCCTGTTCCCAAGCAGGGCCGGGAATGCAGAGATTGGATCCAGGATCCCACTTGGATCCCCAACCCTTCCAGGCTGGAATATCCTATGGAATCCCCTCCTTGCTGTGCCTCAGTTTCCCCAGGAGCATCCAAAGGTTTCCAGGGATTGGGAATTCAGGGTGGGAAGAGCCACGAGACATCCCAAACATTCCATTCCCTCCATTCCCAAGCCTCGGGATTGTGCCTCAGTTTCCCCAGGATGCCCCAAAAGCCCCGGATGGCAATCCCGGGATTTCCCCAAATCCAAGATTTCCAGTCCTGGGAATGCTCTATCCCTCCCCACCTCCCCTCCCAAAGCCACGCCCCCCTCATCCCTCTTGGAATGTCGCCGCATCCCAAGGGAGGGACCCCCGCGGGAAGAGGAAGAGGAAAAGGCCAAACAATGGAGGTGACTCAAATCCCGGGAGACTCCGGGATATTCCGAATATTCCCGGTTTTCCGCTCTTTTAGCACCGTTCAGCGACTCCTTCCCTATTTGGGATTGGGAAGAGCCGAACTTCCCGGCTCCGGGAATACGGGAAACTCATCCTGCTGTTTTTCCTCATCCAGACATTTATTCCCACCTCATCCCTGATTTTTCCCGGGATTCAGAGCCCTGGAATTGCCCTGGATCGGGATTTGGATTGGAAGACGGAGCTCCCGGGATTCTCCAGAGGGATCCCGGTGGGAATGGCATCAGCAGCACCCTCATTCCAAAAGGAAAACCTGGATCGGGAGCCGCTCGTCCTTTTCCCTAATTTTTGTTAAACACGGGAATTTTTTTTCCCCATTTGTTCCGAACTCCGGGAAATTCCCAAGGCAGCACCATCCTCCAGTGGGAATTTTGGGAGTGCAAACCCCTCCGTTTTCCCGGGAAATCCATCCCTCGGGAATGGGATAACCCGTGCTCCATGTGGGATTCTTCACATCCATCCCAATCCAGAATTCAAGGATTTAAAGGGATGGAATTCCCAGGGATATTCCAGCGTGGTTTAAAAAAATTGGGGATCGGGGGATAAAAGGTGCAAAGTGAAGGATTTTCCAAGGATTTAGGAGTTTCCCAGATCCCAAATTTTGCTGGGAGTTGCTTCCAAAGCAACCAAAACTATCCCAAACCCTCCCTTCCTTCCCAAAAAAAACCAAAATCCGGGATTCCCTCACCTCGGAATGTCAGGCTGGCCACGGGATCGCTTTGTTTATCCCGCTTTTCCAGGTTGGGAAGTTGGGAAGCCCTTTGGAGCAGGCAGCGGAGCATGGCGGGGATTGGGAAAGCCGGGATTGGGAAAGCCGGGATTCAGGGAAAGCCGGGATTCAGGGAAAGCCGCGATAAGGATCCGCTCCCTTATCCCATTCCCACCCCCTTTTCCTGGTCCGGCCCTCCCCGGCAGGGGAACGCCCCTGGAGGGGCTGGAAAAAAAACGGGATCGTGGGAAGGAGAGCTGGGATTGGGTGGAGATGGGAAGGGCGGGAGTTGGGAATAAATCCCTGGGATTCAGGGAATGCTGTTGGAAAAAGGAGTTGAGAGTAAATCCCTGGGATTCAGGGAGGCTGCAAGGCCTGAGGACGATCCAGCACCAGGATCTGGGAATGCTGCAATTCCCAGGGATGGGGAATCAAATCCTGGGATTCCAGGAATGCTGGAAATCCCAAGGATGGCCAAACACTGGGATCTGGGAGTGCTGCAATTCCCAGGGATCAGTAATAAATCCCTGGAATTCAGGGATACTCCAAGGCCTGAGGATGACCCAGCACCAGGATCCTGGGAATGCTGCAATTCCCAGGGATGGGGAATCAAATCCTGGGATCTCGCGAATGCTGGAAACTCCAGGGATCCCCAAACACCGGGATTTGGGAATGATGAGAACCCCAGGGATTGGGAATTAAATCCCTGGGATTTGGGGATCCTGCAATTCCCAGGGATAGGGAATTAAATCATTGGGAATTTGGGAATTCTGGAAAGCCCAGGCATAACCTGGCACTGGGATTTGGAAATGTGGGGAACCTCAGGGATGGGGAATGAAATCCTTGGATTCCAGGAAAACTCAAGGATGGCCAAACACTGGGATTTGGGAATGCTGCAATTCCCAGGGATGGGGAGTAAATCCCTTGGATTTTGGGATCCTGCAATTCCCGGGGATTTAAATCATTGGGAATTCAGGAAATCTGGAAACCCCAGGCATAACCTGGCACTGAGATCTGGGAGTGCTGCAATTCCCAGGGATCGGGAATAAATCCCTGGGATTCAGGGATGCTCCAAGGCCTGAGGATGACCCAGCACCAGGATCTGGGAATGCTGCAATTCCCAAAGATGGCGAATTAAATCCTGGGATCTCGCGAATGCTGGCAACCCCAAGGACATCCCGGCACTGGGATTTAGGAATGCTGGGAACTCCAGGGATGGGGAATGAATCCCTGGGATTTGGAGATCCCACAATTCCCAGGGATGGGAAATCAAAACATCGGGGTCCAGGAATTCAGGAAACCCCAAAGATATCACAGGAGTGGGATCTGGGAATGTTGGGAACCCCAAGGATCACCCAAACACCGTGATTTGGGAATGACGAAAACTCCAGGGAATTAAATCCCTAGGAATTTCAGGATCCTACAAGACCTGAGGATGCCCCAGCGCCGGAATGCCAGGATTCGGGAATGCCGGAATCCCGGGAACACCAAAACCCCGAAACCTGGGAATTCGGGATGAGCGGGAGCAGCGGAACACCGGGAACGCCCCACCCGCACCGGGAGAATTCCATGAAAAACTGGAACGCTGCCGCATCCAGGAACACCCGGGGAATGCCAAAAAAACGCTTTTTCCCAAAAAAAACCCAAAACACTTCCCAACCAACCCGTGACGTCACGGCCCTTTGTCCCCCCCCCAGTGTCACCTCTGTCCCCAATAGTGACACCGGGAAAAGACCCCGGGAAGGGACATCGGGAAGGGACAACTGCCGTTATTCCCAAATTTGGGATCGTCCCTTCCCTCCCCCGCGCGGAAAATCCCAAAATAGCCTCGGGGGGGGTCTTTAGGGGGGTCCCCAAGTGCCACCAGCGGGGCGGCGACACCGGAGGGGGGGCGGCGACAGCGGGGACAGCGAGGACCCGCGGCGCTTCCAGCCCCATCCCAACCAACCGGACCAAAATTCCCTCAAATCCCTCCAAAAAAAACCCCAAAATTCCCTCAAATCCCTCCAAAAAATAAAAACCAAAATCCCGATATTTTTTCCCCCCTCTGGAGCTCCCGGGATGGGGAGGGGACGCCAAAGGGGTGGCGGCGACAGGGGTGACAGCGGGGACCCGCGGCGCTTCCAGCCCCATCCCGACCTTTGGGGCGGCCGAAACACCCCCCAGATTCCCTTAAATCCCGATTTTTTTTTTTTANTGGGGGAGGGGCGGGGCTGCTGCGCCACCCCCCCTTGGGGACATCGGGAGGGATTTTGGGGTCCCTACAGCCCCAAATTGTCCCCAAGGAAGGAATTTTGGGGTCCCCGACTCCCCATTGACCCCAAGGTGGGAATTTTGGGGTCCCCACCCCCTCCTTGGGGACATCGGGAGGGATTTTGGGGTCCCTGACTTCCCATTATCCCCAAGGAGGGAATTCTGGGGTCCCCCACCCTCTCAATGTCCCCAAGGTGGGAATTTTGGGGTCCCCACCCCCTCCTTGGGGACATCGGGAGGGATTTTGGGGTCCCTGACTCCCCATTGTCCCCAAAGAAGGAATTTTGGGGTCCACCCCCCCGCCCTTGGGGACATCAGGAAGGATTTTGGGGTCCCCACCCCTCCAATTTTCCATGGGATGGGAATTTGGGGGTCCCAAGTCCCTTTTTGTGTCCCCGTTTTCGGGGTCCCCATGGCCGTTATGGGATTCGCATTCCCGGAGGGAACAGCTGGGAACGGCCCCGCCCCCGGCTATTTTTGGGATTTCTTTCCAGCCCGGGCCTTTCCCAGAAAGCGGCTCCGGGAGATCCCGCCCTAAAATCCGGGATGGGATCTGGGATCTGGGATCCCCCTTTTCCCTGTTTTTCCCCTGATCCTATCCCCTCATTCCTTCTTTTCCCTCCCTGGGTTTATCCCATTCCCACTTTTCCCTCCTTGGGTTTATCCCATTCCCATTTTTTCCTCCTTGGGTTTATCCCATTCCCGATTTTGCCTCCTCGGGTTTATCTGACCCCATTCCCATTTTTTCCTCCTTGGGTTTATCTCATTCCCGATTTTATTCCCATTCCTTGCATTTATCCCATTCCCATTTCTCCTGGCCCCAAATCCCAGGATCAGCCATGACCCCAAACCCGGGAGAGCCGGGATTGGAACCTGGGGGATTTGGGGGAAATTTGGGATTTGGGAGAGGTCAAAGCCGAGGGCACCCACAGGAACGGGAAGGGCCAGCGGTGCATGTCCCCAACCCCCGGGAATGTCCCCAACCCCTGGGAATGTCCCCAAATCCTGGGAGTGTCCCCAATCCCTGTGAGTGTCCCCAATCCTGGGAGTGTCCCCAACCCCTGGGAATGTCCCCAATCCCTGTGAGTGTCCCCAACCCCTGGGAGTGTCCCCAATCCCCGGGAGTGTCCCCAAATCCTGAGAATGTCCCCAAATCCTGAGAGTGTCCCCAAATCCTGAGAGTGTCCCCAACCCCTGGGAGTGTCCCCAACCCCTGGGAATGTCCCCAAATCCTGAGAGTGTCCCCAAATCCTGAGAGTGTCCCAAACACCTGGGAATGTCCCCAATCCCTGGGAATGTCCCCAAACCCCGGGAGCGTCCCCAATTCCCAGGAGTGTCCCCAACCCCCAGGAGTGTCCCCAACCCCTGTGTCATGTGCATGTCCCCACCACATGTCCCCAACCCCTGGGCGTGTCCCCATGGCGTGTGCCACGTGCGTGTCCCCACCACCTGAGTGTGTCCCCATCACCTGTGACCGTCCCCATCACCTGCGTGTCCCCAGCGTTTGCCACGTGAGTGTCCCCCTGCAGGTGCCACACGTGTGTCCCCAACACCTCAGGCACGTGTCACGTGCGTGTCCCCACATGTCCCCAACACCTGTGCGTGAGCTCGCCACCCGTGAGTGTCCCCGTGGGAAGTGCCATGTGTGTGTCCCCTCAACGTGTGCCACGTGTGTGTCCCCAACACCTGGGAGTGTCCCCAACACCTGGGAGTGTCCCTACAGCGTGCCACGTGTGTGTCCCCAACACCTGGGAGTGTCCCCGACACCTGGTAGTGTCCCTACAGCGTGCCACGTGTGTGTCCCCAACACCTGGGAGTGTCCCCAACACCTGAGTGTGTCCCTACAGCGTGCCATGTGTGTGTCCCCAATAGCTGGGAGTGTCCCCAACACCTGGGAGTGTCCCTACAGCGTGCCACATGCGTGTCCCCGACACCCGTGACCGTCCTCACCGCCTGTGCCACAGGTGCTTACGGTGCCACCACCCCGGGCTGGTCACGGTGCCACCGCCGTCCCCACGGGGGTCACGCGGTGTCCCAAGCGGCGCTGCCAGCCCCGTGTCGCCGCTCGGTGTCGCCGCTCGGTGTCGCCGCCCCCGTGCCGGTGCCAGCTGTGCCCCCCTCCCCCCGCGCTGGCACCGCCACCTCCTCATTAACCTTTCTTGATTAACGCAATTAATTCCAGCTCCTCCTGTGCTCATCCCGGCGCGCGGGGGCGGGGGGAGGTGACAGGAGGTGACACCGCAGCTGGAGGGGACCGGGGGTGGCCCGGGGTGGGGAGGGGACACGGGGCTGGGGCAGCTCCCGGCTCTCGCGCCTGGAGCATTCCCGGGAATTCCAGGGTTGGAACGAGCCGGGGCTGGGGGTGGGGACATCACCGCTGTGTCCCCAAAGGGCGGGGGACAGCGGGGTGACACCGGTGTCACCATCCCGGGGGAGACAAATCCCGGGAGTCGCAGCTTTTCCACGAGGTCTTTAATTCCCATTCGGGCCCCCGGCCACGCCCTGCGCCACCTCGGCGAGGGGGGGACATTGTCCCCAAGGGTCACCCCCCAGCCCGGGGTGGGGGGGACACGCGGTGACAGCAAGAGGGGACAGAGGCGGAGGGGAGGGACGCGAGCCACCCCCGAGGTGGGAAAAGGGGGAATGTTGGGAATTTTTCCCGTTTTATGTACAAAATTCCAGGCTGGGGAAGGGGACAGGGACACCCAGGGACACCCAGGGACACCCAGGGACACCCAGGGACCTCCCCCCTCCCTGTGGTCAAAATAATTCTGATAATTAATATTGATAATAATGGCGATAATTAATGGCAGGGACAGGGACCTCGGTGTCCCCAGGTGTCCCGGGTGGCGCCAGGACCCTGATCCTGGACAGGCCGAGATCCGGGATCTGGGATTCTGGGATCGGATTCTGGAGCTGTGGGTGAGGCTCCAGATGTGGAGTGGGGAGAGAGCCGGGAAAGGTGGGGGGAGCCGGGTGCCACCGGAGCATCCGTCCTGTCCTGGGGTATCCATCCCACCCGGAGGATCCATCCCATCTTGGAGTACCCACGTCTCCTGGGAGCATCCGTCCTGTCCCAGATCACCCCTCCTGCCTCGGAGTACCCATCCATCCATCTTTATCCAATCCATCCATCCATCCATCCATCCATCCATTGTTATCCAATCCATCCATCATCCATCCATCCATCCATCATCCATCCATCAATCCATCCATCATCCATCCATC
>WAAG01041320.1:8089-18392 GCA_013390105.1 Tichodroma muraria
CCCACGCTTTCATTGGTTTTATCAAGTGTCAGTAATATACATTGGCCAATCACGACCAAACTACTACAATCAGGATCAAGGAAGAAAATAGCAAGAGCAAAGGCAAGAACACTCATGGCCAAAGATAAGAAAGGTTCAATAAGAGAAGGACTGAGGGGAGAAAAAGCCAAACAAACATACAACAACAATTATTCACCACCTCTGATGCAAACCCTGAGCAACTGCTGTCCTGGAAGATGGTTATTATGGTTGTGCAAGGACATCATACAGTATAGAACCTATCTTTGGTCAGTTCAGCTTAGTTGTCTCAGCTCTTTCCCCTCCCCTAATCTTTCCCACACGTAGCCTAATTGCTGAAGGAGCAAGTTGAGTGGAGTGAGAAAAAGACTTGTCATCAAGTGCTGTTCAGCCATAGCCAAAACTTTGGTGTGTTATCAACACTGGTTTACTTGCAAATCCAAAATCTTGAAGAAAGTTAACTATATTCCAGCCAGAACCACTACAGTCACAATACATTGAAATGCCTCTTGTAAAAAACAGCTTTTGCATATTACCCTCAGAAATTAAACCTGTAAAAAGTTGGGGAGGGGGGAAGGGTATGAGGTTGGGGGTGTTTTATTTTGTCTATGAAAGACAAGAAACAGGTGGTACATTCTACTAGCCAATATTAAGGATCATTCTATTCAAATTGCCAGGATTGTTGATTCATCGTAATAGTTCTGTCAGATTATATCAACCAAAATTGCTCTTGAAGACAGGTACAGTAACGATGTGATGCTGATGAATAAATTATCTACTCTAGAAATAAATAATCAAATATGAAAAGCTTCTTGACATGCTCTTTGACAGTAAAGAAAATATTATGTGATGATTACACTCCAATTCAATGGAAGCAGAAAACCGATCTATAAAATATTTAACAAACCAATTTGACTGAAACATGCCCAGTCTCACTGGTCTATGTGAAAAACTGAATTACTGCCTCTTCGAATTAATCAGAAATACTTTAGAATGCTCTTTTAATCGGAAGGTCACTTTAAGGATGACAGGCAAGAGTTCTTTCTATTTGGACAAATATTTGAACTTACTACCTTGTTGTGTTCATATAAAACTGTGTGCATTGTCCTTGTGTAAGTACTTTTCTCTGTGACCTTTTCAAGCATATAGCAAATAAATCTTTCCTTAGCTTTAAAGTGGCTGTCATAACAACACCACAGGGGTCTAGGCATGCTGACTAACAATTTCAAAGCAGTCTAATCAATTTCAAAACATTTTTCTTTGAAATTAATAGGTATTGGTATGAAATGGCTAATTTAATAGTTACAGTTTGGGCATTTTACTATCTTTCCTAGTTACATTTCCATATAATTTTATAAATAAGAAAGATGTATGAGTTTTTATTAAGATAGGATTAAAGTGAACAGTTGCATTAAGGAAAGGACTTATGCTGATATTGTAACATTTTCTGCAGGATTTATTTTGTTGTTTTGATTTTTTTCTCTTAAATTGATTCGGAATTATCGCATTGCAGTAAATTAAAGTAGACTTCCCATCAGAGGAGTGCCTAGGTAAGAATGCAATCTCAGTCTGAAGGTCATTATCTTTAAAGGAAAGGTTCATAAAATTTTTACTCCAGATGAGATTTCCAGCTCAACCCAGAATCTCAAATTCAGGCTGCATACTCTCTCTGCTCTGGCCCAAATGAGGTTTATGCTCAGGTTCAGGGGTCCTGTTATGTATTGTCTAGACCTGGGAGAGAATCAGGTTTGAAGCACTTAGGCAAGCAGTGAGAGTGCATAAAGGGAAAAAATATGTCATAATGATAATTCCTCTAAGCAAATTTAAATCTTAAAAATAAAATTGGTTTCTTCAGTGTCTTTGTAGAGCATTCATATCTGAGTCGTGCTGCAGGACTGTTATTTCAACATGTGATCATGAGAAATTTAACCCAAAAGGTGAGTCTTCCTCCTGACATAATTTCGATCAGAAAAGTCTGAGTAATAACAAATAATAGGATATTTTCTATACTGCAACATAGATAGTAGGATTAATTGATACTGTATTCATGTATATGCATGTGCATGTGTGACTGAATCAGTAATCCTAAAATATGTATTTAAAATTATTTGTTCAGAAAAAAAATGAAGTCAAGAAAACCAGCTCTGTTGAATCCAGTAATACTGATTGTCAATAATCTGACTTATTTATGATGTGATTTTTGAGGTTGCCATATGTAGATCCAGGAGATAAGAGTTGATCATCCTTGTAGGTCTCTTCCAACTCAGGATAGCCTATGACTATAATTTGGATCTAATTCAGGATGAAACATGGTGAACCCATGAACAGCACCATGTGTCTAAGAAGTGATAAAGTAGAACCAACCAACTCTTTTGATATTCATTCCTGGGTGTCAACCTTACATCCCTTGAAAGACCTAGTATGAGGAATTCTCCATGACACACATTAGGTACAGACCAATTAAAGAAACCACAATGAGATACTTGAAATCCAAAGAGATTAGTTTAGCTTCATGTTGAATACACTGCAAAAATGCTGTACCTAAAAAAGGTATGCATTGCAAGCGCTTATTTACATCATAACATAAACTCTGTGATGCAGCATTAGTTACTAAACAGAATATGCATAAAGAACTTAAAAATTAGTCGACTCTGGTCAGGCCATTATTGGGTAAAAACTAAAGCTTGTTGTCATGTATCAGGACACTGTGAGGGCTGGTGTCTCTTGTGGGCCAGGTACCTGGGGAGAAGGAACCTCCCCACAGGATGTCAGGACAAGGCTCCATGGCCAATCCCACTGCTGAAAGCCAAAGCCAGTGGGATGGACCCTGTCTGGGTCCCTGTTTCACCTGCTCCCAGACAGGGCACAGAGCAGTCCAGGAGCCAGCTGGGGGAATTGGGCATCTCCATGGGGATGGAGATGGGCCAAGGATGGGTCCAGGATTGGTCCAGGATTGTCCTGTTAGGGCATCACTGGGACAGGGACTGAGAGCTCCAGAGGGGAGGAAAAGAGGTCCTGGGCCAGGGGCAGGAGACAATGCAGGAGGCTCCTAAATGTCACTTCCTTTGGTGGTGATTAAAAAAAATCTCAATCTTGATCCCACCCACATCATTAAGCCCAAGATTGCAGACATCATGAGTCTTTCACTGTAAAAGAAGTAGATTAGTAAAAATTAAGGAACCAGGAAGGAACCAGGGAACTAGGAAATTAGGATAAGGAAATTTATCAGAGGCAGTTTAGATGAAATGGGGACACCTATGTTTTGTACTGAAAAAGGTACTGGAAAAGTACCTTTTTGTACTGGAAAAGCATCTTGTATTCCCAGGAACTCAGAACATGAGAAGCTCACAAATGTACTGTCAGAAATTCTTATATAGTCATCAAGCTTCTAGCTATATCACTCAACATAAAACTAAGCATAAGGATATATTATTTTAAAATTAGAGAGAGTTGTTCTAAATTGATTATATTAACACAGGGGATTTAACTTAGCAGGGAGAGATTCAGCTGTAATAGCCAAATTACTATGGCTACTTCTAATGATGTCCTAAATGGTCAACCTGCCAAAAAATTAAAATTATTTCTGTTTGTAAGAGGTTTTATCACAAATTATGTGTTTTAAATTGTTTTAAATGGAGGAAAATGTCCTTAGCAGTTTGTAAACCAATTCTTCCTTCCTTGATGGAATTCTGTGATGTTGAACATTAACTGAAGGACAATAGGTCTGATTCTCTACTGCATTGTTCCTTCTGCAGCTAGCACATTTGCATTTAATTTGCAAAAGCAAAATGTTCCTAATCTGCTTTTACAGATGTGATTACAGGAGTAGAATATCAAAGGTGGTTTTTTTGTCTTTTCTTGATGAATAGAATAGTATGTTTCTGAATTTTTTCTGTGGAAATGTAATGTGGACCTGATTTTCTATCAAAACAGTTTTCACACACCTGGAATGGAGCTAATCCTGGAAAAAAAAGTGGAACAAATGTAGCTCTCCAAACAATCTTAATTATATTTTGACCTATGTTTACTGTATTGGGGTTTTCTAACATGGAGAAAAACGTGTTTCTTTTCATTATTTTGATTAGTTTTAATTCAAATATGCTGAGTTAAATGGCTTTATTCCTAATGTTGTTAAGTATCACAAGTAAAAATGAAGCTGTTAGGAATAGATTTCCAGCAGGCTGGGTATTATTTAGCAATAAATGGTTCAAAGCTAGTAACTCATCTTTCTGTAATTTGTAGCACCTGGCAGTGATCTGACTTTAGACTTCATCACATGCTTTTTCTATATCATTAACCATAACCAGAAGTCGCAGTTTCACAGCAATTGAACCAATGTTCAGAAACTGCGTGACACACATTAATTTAAAAAAAATGTATTGCTTTGAAATACTTTGGTATATTTAATGCCTTCTGTTTTTAAAAGAATTCAATAAACCTCCCTGCAGATTACTGTGGAGGGGAAGAAACACTAGAGCATCACTTCGTGTCCAAACAGATCAAATCCATTTTGCAAATTAACTTCACGATATGAAGATTTGAAATGTATGATGGTAGAGTTCAAACTCAATAACATTAGGATTGAAAGCTGTGTGGTATAATCCATAGATTTTACAGTCCAGGTAACATCGAAGAATTCTGTACTGTGATAAAGAGGGAACAAAACTTCACAGAGTCCAAATCAGCCTAACAGAAAGAAAAAACCTCTCTGAGATGAAAAGGAATCTCACATCTTATGTTAATCATATTCCACATGAACCAGTAGCTTTTTGAGGAAACATTTCTCTATATGATGTAGAAATTTGCTGTCCACTTCTCAGCTCCCAGTGTTTAAAAAACATTCCTTCCTAAACTTCAGTTTAAGGAAGTTCCTTAATTAAAGTGGTAAAGGAATATGTATATCATGAGATTTTCTATACTACACTTTAACATCTTCCCATCTGTAAAGTAAAATATTCTTCAATGTAAAAAATACAGTGAAGAATTTGCATTATAATCACAATTTGGTAGAACAGTTAAACAAGAAGCTATAATCAAATTTCATTGAAACAGTTTGAATGCATTACAGTACCCTGAAAATCTTAGTGAGAAAGATGGAAGAATGCCTTCTTCTGGCTGAAAGACAAATCAGCTAGATAATTGGGACTCTTACATACACTTCTATTTCTCAACTCTTCATATCTGCAAGTTAGAGAGGAATCCTTCAAAACTGTACAAAACCCCCATCTTTTTGACTTTTTTCTTTTGTGTGTAAGGCTGTTTGTTATTTTAGTAATTTTTTTATGCCCTCCTAAAATCAGTACTAATCTCAGTACCTGCCAAAACCAGAAAAGGATGTACACTATGTGCCAAATACAGGAAAATCTTTAGGCAATATTCTGTGAAATGTTCTGTTCTCTCCAAAGGCTAAGAATTTAAACTCTCACAGTGTTTAAACTGGTGTTCTCTGAAAAAAAACTTGACTGTTGCAGGTACCAAGGTACTGAGGGAGCTAACAGGCTCTGCAGCCTCTGCCCCCAGCTCCTAGGAGTTTGTCTGTGTTCAAAATTTTGCTCACCTGTATGATATGGGATCAAACTGCTGTGAAAATATAAGCTATGAAAATTTGAAGAGGGAGCCTTGCCTATGGTCTCTTTCCTCTTTTCTTGAAAGCTGTATTAAACTCAGGCCCTTGATCTATGTCCATGTGAGAGTTTTGTGGCAGCTCTGCCTATACCTGAAATTGCACTCCACTATCCCTGACCTGGCCTCACTGACTTGGCTTCCTGGCCATGTGTCAGACCCGAATTGTCTTTAAGGATGGAGCTGGCAATCACAGGTCTGTTGGCTGACCCTGGTCACTGCCACCAATCATCTTCTCTTGCTGAGTGCGTGCTCTGTAATGGTGTTACAGTGCTAGAGCTGCTGCCCTGCCTACCTGCTGTGAATCCAGCTCCTGGCTCCCTTCTCCATGTGTATCAATATAGGCTTGCTGTTACCTGCCAGTGAAAAGCTCATCTGATGGATTAATGGTTTTGTAGAACACTGAATTTATTTTAAAACTGTGCATGAAATGATATTTTCCTTTCCTTTTTGACCTTGAGACTGACACAAAGATGACCTGTACTGCACACTGAAAGTTCTTATATGTCAAAGTAGCTGGCAAATTTTCCCAGATTCTCCTACAATCCTGTCGCATCTTTGATACATTATGTCTTAGTATATGCCTCCTTTTCTATTTTGTTCATTTGGAAGTAAAATAAATAGTGCTTCATATATACCACGCTCACCAAGCTTTTGGGAATACATATTTGATCTTGCTTGAGACACCTAATATAGGAGGACCTTGGGAGCCAGGGTTAGATTTAAATCAGTATTTTAATCCTGTAACATGTTTATTCCTATTACTATTTACAGGTCATCAGAAAATTGCTAAAACCCAATATTTTTCTCCATCAGAAAAAAAAAAAAATTCAATCCCTTAGTAAATCCCTTAGTATAGACTGGATTTCCTTCAACAGATATATTATTTCAGACATAGAAAAATTCCAGTTAAAATTGAAGAGCATAAGAAAAGAACTACACAGGTGAGACTTGTCTGCAAACCCATCTGATGACCCCAGGATACCTTCCTTAAAGGTTCTCTTTTATATTTCAGTTTTGTGCCTAATTCATCAGTAACCTCTTTTTTCAGTATTTCATCTTTCTGGCAGTTTATGTGTATATAAAACTAGACATGTATTTGGCCACTATGACTGAACTCAGAATTAAATAAGTTTCCCTCATGTAGGGTATAAAAACTTGGCTAATCCAGTTTGTATTTCTTTATTCACATAAAGAACCACAGCTCTAAAGAAGAGATTAAATGAGACTGTTATATTTGCCAAACTGTCATCTACAACTTTGGGGAAGTGAAACTTTTTATTTCTTCACATGAAATTACCCAAAATCTCATAGTTTATTCCCTATTTCTAATGCCTTCCTTTACCTTACGTCTTATCTTCTTTTTTTAAGGTTTTAATTTTATTTGTGGGAGAGAGAAAGAAGAGGATTTGGGGTTTAGTCAGGGCTTTTTTCAGTGAAGAATACCATGACTTAAAATGCATGTGTCAGGTTAAGCGTATAGAACGAAATAACCAACACCACAATTTAGAGCAGCAAGAAAATTAGCTGAAAAAATTAAGAGTTACATATAACTTTAACGTGGCATAGATTTTTGCTGACCTAAATGTTCATCCAAAAGTAAAATCATTAGTTAAACTTGGCTTTCTTTGAATACAGAAATGTAGGCTGAAAATGGAGCAAATTTAACTTTTTGCAGAGATCAGGAAGATGAAGCAAATCTAACCGTTAGTGTTGAACCTAAAAAGCAGGAATATTCATCTAGACCTGCCCGGTAGGAGTCCTCTTTTATTGAACTTGATGTAGTTATACAGAATTCAGATCACACACAAATGTCCCAGTGCCTTGGCCTTTAGAGACATCACATTTCCACCAGTGTATTAAACCAGGCAATAATATTTGGATCTATGGTTTGTTTTCCTGGGGTTTTTTTTTTCTTCATCTATGCTTCCTCTGATTTCTGTGACTTCCGGATTGTGATTTTAATTCTTTTGTGGTATTCACAAAGTTTCCATATCCTGGGAATACATACCGTGAACAATTTTCCTGATTTTATGCAAGAAATAACCAGTTTCATATCATTTGAATGGTAAATTTATTAAGATTACAAATAAAATTGATCAAAATAAATGTGCAAGTTTTCATACATATTGTATCTGATTCCTCCTGTAGCTCACTACAAGACAGAAAAATCTTTGAGTTATGAGAAAAAAGAACAACATTCTATAAAGTACATGTTCATTTGTTTCTCTGTTTGTTGCAGTGCAGAAGCCTCTGACACCTCTTAATTAGAATTGTATACACCTTGATATGGTTAATATTCATTTACCAATTGTCTTAGTTTGGAAGACAGGTATCTGCCAATGAAAGCAGGGGCTTCTCTGGGACTGGAGAATGCAAAACCTCCCCCTCCGAATTGTTATAATTTTGGAATTAAAGGGCTCTCAGGCAAAGATGTAAGGGAATGGGAATAACAGTTCTTTACTACTGCATATAACAAGATAAACAAAATAACAACAATAACTATGGTGTTAACAACAAGAGAGAATCAGGGCCCAGTGAGTCTTTCACCACGGGCACTTTCCCCTTTGGTGCAGTCACCGTCACAGTGGCCGGGGTGAGCAGAAAGCCCAGGGTGCCACAGCACGAGATGTGTCAGGAGCTCGGCGGGATTGCTGGAGCTGTGGGAAGGTCCCGGCAGCAGCAGGGGGTGCGGGACACGGCCTGGGGAAACCAGAGCAGGAGTGAAGGAGCAGCGGGCGCGGGCACCGCGGCAGCGCGGCTCCAGCAGAGCAGGGAGAGAGCAGGATCCGAATTCCCGGGCACACACGGACAGACGGTGCTGGGTCACTCCGAGCTGGGCTCCAGTGGTGCCGGTGAAATCTCCCTGCAGTGAAAAAAACAACAGCATCGCTGTTCCCTCCAAGAGAGCAGCTCTCCCAGCAAGAAGTGAAGTCCTGGGATGCCCCCCTCTTCCCTGATTTTGGCCACTTCCTTTGTCTTTCCTGACTACCCATAAGTACCCAGTAATTAGTTCCCTAGCAATGTATGGGAGAAAATTCTGTAAGAAAGAAACCAAACCCCCAACACCAATAAAATAAAAAAGTATTCATTTCCTTAAAAATACTTACTTACCATAATGGTAAGAATGTAGTGGTGACCAAGCACCTTCCATAACTGTACATATCAGTGCATGCATCAGCATCACTTGTTAATGCAAGCAGTACATGCATCAACTCTGTGATCTAAGTCCATGCATGCAATATATTCTGTGTGTTAGTTAAACATTAGTACAAAGGGTTAATTAATTAATTAAATAATTTTAAAGCTTTCTGATTTTTCAGTCTTAACACTCCCCTTACATTAGGCTCAAATGTGACAACATATGTACATCTCATGTACTGACATATGCACATACACAAATACATACACATTTATGTATGAGCATGTATATATGTGTGTACATTTTCATATATAGATATTTCATATTTGTAAGTAACGGATCTCTTTCTCAAGTCACTAATAGTCTTAAGACTCTTTCCAAGATGTGATCCATGTCCAGACCTCTTATGAGGAAAAGAATACTCATGTATTTTTTTACCACTGTCTTATCTTTCCACAAAACTCTTCTACATGCCTCAAAATTTCTTTGAAGATGGAAATAGAGCAAGTATCTAGAATATGCAATTTCTCTTCAGCTTCAGAATGATCATAGAAAGAGATTTTTGAATGGTATTAATTTGAATCCTCTTTCTTCCTGCATAGGAAGCAATGAATGAACCTATTCTTCATCTCTTAGTTTGCTTTTAGATGCAATTTATTGATTTTTGAAAACACAGTCTGAACAGAGCTCTAGTCCAGTTAAAATATTGAAGAGAAATGGAGACCAGATCATCTGTCAGTTACTTATATAAAACCGTTTATAATAAGTAATAAGCAATGATTAAATAAAATAATATTCTCCATTGTTAGGTTTGGGTTTCTTTCCTTGTTTCTGTTTTACAGCATGCTATTAAAATCTTTACAAATTCTGAGTGCTGAAGGTTGTTAATGTCATGTTATCTTGCCCACAGCAGTGTTTTTAGCATAGTTTGAGCTATGTTTATTCACAATGAGTTGTTGGGTACTGTATCGTATGTATTGTAAGACTATTTATTAAATAATTAAATTTATATTGACTTTATAGAATAGTATTTCACTGACTGTGATTGTTGTCAAAATGTGCATGACCATTCTTGAAAAAAGAAACAGATGACATTGCATTTTAGTTTATTTTGCTTTGGTTGTGATTTTTCCTTGCTTATGGTCTTTAATGAGATTTACATGGGCCTTGACAGAATATAGGCCAAGTAGATCCTGTGTTAAAATAGTTAAATTGATGGTTAATAGACAATATAATTTCATTTACATTATGCATAGAAAATATAAATTAGGAATGAACTACAAATTATTCCATTTTTTTAGAAAAATAGTAAGACATTGTCTAAGATCCAATGCAGATATTGTCTATGCTCCTTATGGCATTCTTTAGGTGGGTGTACTGTGCTTAGTAAATTATTTTAAATATTTTTAATATTTTTAAATTATGACCTAGTGAATATTGTTGCTACAAAATTGCAGGGAACCTAGTGAATTTTGGATTATTTGAGTATTTTCAAGAAAGCAAATAAATTTTTCTTTAATT
>WAAG01041320.1:23342-36549 GCA_013390105.1 Tichodroma muraria
TTTTTTCACTGAAAGGATGGTTAAGCATTGGAACAGACTGTCCAAGGAGGTGGTGTCACCATCCCTGGAGATGTTCATGAAATGACTGGACACGGTAGTTAGTGCCATGGTCAAGTTGACAAGGTGGTAACCGGTCAAAGGTTGGACTCAATGATCTTGGAGGTCTTTTCCAACCTTAATGATTCTGTGACTCTGGGATTTTCTGGGATTCTTTCTTTAGTCACTAATCTCTTGTCATTTCCTATGAAAGGTTCTGTTTTTCCCTCTAAAATTTGTCACTTCATTAATAAGCAAAGAATGATTACAGAGCATGTGTTAGTTCTTTTCTAATGCAACAAGAAATAAATTTAATAGAATTGCTAACAGCATTTTCTATAGCTTGCTTTGTCTCCTTCAATCCTCCGTCTACACCCCCCACCACCACCCTTTTTTTTCCTTTTTTTTTTGGTTACAGTAATTGCTGTCTGAGCCTCAAAGGCTAAAAATCGTTTTTCATCTCATGCATGAAGAATTTTAGTCTGATTGATGACAGCTATGGAACCTTTCCTTAGTCACTAAGCTGCACTAATTTGCAAGCTAAAACAATATTAGCAAATTGTTAATGATCCATGAAACTGCAGCAGCAGCCTTAAATGTTATGCTCAGAACTTTCTTACAACTAAAGCAGCTTACCTAAATTCCCACAATGGACACAAAATGAGATGACATTTACTAAACAACAATAGTAGCAACCAAAATAATAATCGTGAAAGTGAAAGGCTTGGCTAATGTAGTACATTAGTGTGAATAATTTGTATTGAGGGCATGTGAACAATTAACATTAAAACCCAGACCTAGTTTGTAGCAGTTTGGATTTAATTTTCACATTGAGCTAAAGCTGGTGCACACATTTCCTGTCTGCACTTAATGGCTGTGATTTTCCTCTATTTCTATCAATGTCTGTCTGGCTTTTAAAATGAACTGGAAATCTTAAAAAAAACCAACAAAACAGAGTTAATTTTGAAAGCAACCTGTGAGTATCACTTTGTACAATGAAAGAAGAGGATTTTTTTTTTCCTAAATGTAGCCTAAAATGTTGTTTGTTGATTTACTTTTGAAGTGTTTTTAGAAATTCTGTTGAATGAACAATATTCAAGCTGTTTCATGTTATTAATACATGTGGTAGGCTAGTTCTCATTCAGCATGTCAGTGTACAAGGAAACATACATTATTTTCAGCTGTGTATTTGCCATTAACAAAAGGAGATTAATAAAGAAATATGCCCCTGTTTAGCACCTGTGTGACATACAACAGCTAGCAGGAACAGCTTAAACAGAAGCATTGCTCCTTCGCAGGTCACATGAAATTTGTGTGTGCATGTGCACATGTGTAAAGTGATTTCTAAAGCATATTATTAATGTGTAAATTAACATGCAAAAATTTAAGCATTGTCTCAAAAAATCAATGTGGTGCAATGTCAAACCATTCTGAAACACAGGAAAATAAATTTATCTAATACATTAAAAAGAAAATAAACTATTATAGAGAAAGAAGAACATGTATATCTCTGGATATCTTAAAATAATTAAGAATTAAAGTTCAGCAGGGAGACTCTCATATTTGTAACTTCATAATCTGTTAATCAGAGTAAATTTATGTAATTTAGTCTTATCCTTTCTACAGTAGTGGAATAAAGTTTTATTTCAAACACCATGCATTATTTTGTATCAATTATGTTGTATTTTAGCATGGGGTAGTAACGGTGCTCCCATTAATTATTCTCTCTCATGAAATTAAAAAAGTACCTCCTAAACTGCTGTTTCTTGAGTAAATATATGTAGAGATTGTACCATTCCAGAAGGCATAGAAACCAAACAGAAACAGGATAAACCTGAGTGAGTAGAGGACGATAAATGCTGATGAAATTCTACATATTCATCTAGATCATCCTTTGTACTGCAACTGTTTTTTAGCTGGAACAAATATTTCCAAGTGAAATAACAAATAACCTTTATTGGTCATTTTCAGTTTCAGAGTTTCAAGGTCGTTATGAACGATGGTTTCAGATTCCTGAACACAATATGTTACATTTATTATTGTGCAATTGTCAGGTTCTGTAGCAAAGTATTTTTATGTGGTACCAGAATCAAAAGGCACATTAACAGGATGTATGAATTCTCCATTAATATGTTTTTCTTGTTCTAGTTTTTGTCTAATTCATCAATTTATAATACATCAGTATAGGTTGAAGCAATGATCCCATTTATTTTCATGGAAGGCAAGTGTGTATTTTATTGCATTTTTTTCCTTCATGATTATCTTCTACACATTTTCTTTCCACTTGAAATAAAGCTGAGTGTAGGATAACATCACCAATATCTTTGGTTTGCTGAAGAGCTCAGTTTACACATCATAAATTTAACTCCTTATGACTGCATTTGTTATTTCTCATTAAAGCAGGAGAAATAACTGTACTTATCTGTTTAACTAGATTATTTTGACAGCAAAAGAAGAGAATTTGGAATGCCAAGATTTTTTGGAATCCCACTTACATTTATTAAAAATCCACTTTTAAAAGGTTAAAAGAAAGTATTACTAGGATGCTTTGTTTTTCACTGGGGTAAATAAAATTACTCTAAATAGTTACATATTTTTAAAGCATGATTAATCAGTTCCTATTCCATCCAAATCTCGTATCTGTCAATGGACTACTTGATTACAAAATATGGAAAAAAATATGGACTGGAAGATTTTGAAGACATAAAGATTACAGAAATAATGCTCAACTTTTCTGTAGGAAGATAAGAAAACTGTCAGTCTGTTTCTCAAAATGTTTCTCAGAAAGCCAGTTGTAAGAGACATTTTACCACACTGAAGACAATGACATTTCAGGTATTAGTATTTACACCTTTGCTGTAAAACTGAGATATATTAGTAGAAAAAGCAGAGAAGTGATAAAGCAACATTTGTGAAAGGAGATGTATAAAAGGATGCCTTTTAGAAGACAGATGTTGAATCAACAGGGCAGTCAGTGAAACCTTTCTGTTTTGTTAAGGAAAAGGTGAAATAAAAATTTTTCAGGATGGAAGAATTTACTGTTCTACTAAAAAAACCAAAAAAATAAAGGTTAGTAATTTTGAAGCATTTCCTTCAATATATCATTTGAGGTCATGAGAAGTCTTTGGGATTTTCTCTCAAGGATTACCTGTCACAGGCTCTGACATGGACCTTGAAAAGTAGTTGTGAATAAGAACTGAGACTGCTACACAAAAAACATTAAATTATGAAAACTCTTATGAACATGGACAGACATCATAAGGATACATAGCAGCAGATTTTTTGGTTTTTGAATGTTGGGCTTTTATCTTAAAATGTTATGATTGATTTAATATTATACCATCACCACCACATTCTGATTTACAAGTTACAAGATATCTTGTGGCCCCAGTGACTCATTATAAAATGTGTTCTGAATTTTTTCCCTTTAATTAAAATGCCATTATGTTAACATAAAAGGAAAACAAAATTGTAACAGTAGAATTATTCAAAAATTGCGAAGATGATACAACTGTGAGAAACTTAAAAAAATTCTTTAAGTAATTTTTTATTTTCTACTTTTTGCTTTAATTAAACAAGGAGAAGAAAGAGAAAAAATGGAAGTTTTAAATTACCATTCTCTTTCCCACAATGTTTGAGAGGATAAGTACATAATAAGGTAGTTTTACATAAATAATTATATGAAATTTTAGCATACATTGTGACCTCTGTATGTCATTTACTCAGGCAATGCTTTCCATAAGTAAACTGAAGATTTTGTTCTCAAAGTTTACAACATACAAACATACAGTAAAACCAGAAATGCAGTGCTACTCATAAATATCCTTCAGTAAGTTTAACAGTGCATTTGGCAGCAAATAACATTTGGAACCTAATCTCCAAGTCCTTTTTAAAGGCCAGTTTCCTTATAACTGAATAAATTCTTCTCTCAGCATTTGTAAACAGTCTTAACAGAAGCTCCTCCAAAAGGCAACATTCCCCTAAAATCTTGGACTTGCTATTATATAAGGTAATGTCTTGATTCTTCTGTTTTTCTAGATGCATATTTTTTTTAATAATAAAGTATAATAAACCTTTATACATATCTCTAAAACCTTACAGTAATTGTAATGTTTGATAAAGCCTGGCACCCTTTAAGAAAATTTGAGAAAATATTATTTTTATTTACAAGGTCGTAAGGTTTCATCAAATGTCATTCCTGGTTCCTAGACTGGTTTGAACTTTTAAACAAAGTCCAGGAGAACATTTATGGAGACTCATCCATCAATTGTTCAAAAATTTGAAATTTAAAACAAATACAGAAAAAAAAAAAAAAAAAAAAGTGGAGAAAAATCTCTTTTCTATATCAGGTATGTATGAAAGTTTCTGCACAGCTCCACAGCTCCACTAGGGCTGTAATTCTCTGATTTAACAATGTAGTATTTGTGATAGTGATCTTTCATTGTGACTAATATGCTGCTTACCAAAGTGCTGCAATGCCATCTGTCACTGTAGTTTCCAAAGATGAAACAAATTAGAAAACTTTCTTTAAACCATAACTTTGTGGAAGTATGAAGTTGGTGAGTTTGCTTTATAAAAACTTTTGAAAGCATTACTTAGTTGTTACTCTACACCACCAGGGATGAAAGCTCCTTGAGTTTTATCTTGTGTTGTACATTTAAGAAACATAAATAAGTCAGAGGTAAGTGAAAAATTTTATTTTTATGGAAGAGCATGAAAAAATTAGAATGAGTTTCCTAATCAAGTTTAGCCAAAACCCAATCACTTCAAGATTACTTTTGAGTGTGCTGTTCAGATTATCTGTGGAGCTATCAGTTTCATGAGGATCAAACACTCCAGAGATTCATTCAGAAACAAGTTGATATCATCTGATCCATTGAGTTAAACTTCTCTGGCTAAATTATTCCTCTATGTTCAAACTGGCCCTGAGACACATTTTAGAAATTTCACTGAGATTCATCCTGGAATGGTGTAAATTTCTCTCTAGACATGTCCAGGTGCATTTGATTTACTTGGCAAGGTTTTGGTGACAGGGGTGCTGCAGAGGTGGCCTCTGTGACAGGAGGTCACAGGCTGCCCTGTGCTGGACACAGACGGTTCCAGGCAGTCCAAAGGGACCCACTGCAGGGCACAGCTGAGCCCACCAGCCAGGCTGGTGCAGCCTCTGTGAAAACATATTTCAGAAAGAGTAAAAAATGCAATGCAGCAGCTGTGATTAGTGAGGAAGGAGGGAGGGAGATGCTCCATGTGTTGGATCCGAGGTTCATCTCCAGCCAATGAAGAATGGTGAAGCATTTGTTCCCCTGCAGTCCATGGAAAAATACAGTACCATGCTGCTATATGTCAAGGACCTTCTTGAAGGAAGCTGCAACGCATGGAGCATCCAGGCTGGGCAGGTTCCCAGCAGAAACTGTGGCCTGTGAGGGACCCTTGCTGGACCAGACCATCCTTGAAGGATTGTACCCCATGGATAGGACATATTCTGCAGCAGTTCTTCAAAAACTGCAGCCCATGGGAAGGACTGATGTTGGAGATGTTTATAGAGGGTTGGATCTCATGGGAGGAAGCCCATGACAGAGCATGTGAAAACTGATGAGGAATGAATGACAGAGGTGAAGCGTTGCAAACTGATTGCAACCTCCATTCTTCATCCCCCTGTTCTACGTGGAGTGGGAAGAAGCAAAAAAGCCATGAACAAAGTTAAACCTAGAAAGAAGTGGAAGGGGAGGAGAGGTACTTCCAGTTCTTTCTTTGTTTCTTATCATCCTATTCTACTTTTATTTGACAAAACATTAAATTACTCTTTCCAAGTTGAGCCTGTTTTGCCTCCTATGGTAAGTGGTAAGCAATTTCCCAGATTCTAAGGCTTTAAGAGCTGATTCCGCCCCTCTACTCCGCTCTGGTTAGATTCTACCTTGACTACTGCATTCAGTTTTTGGGCCCCCAGCACAGGAAAAACATCGAGTCTTTGGAGTGAGTCCAGAGGAGGGTCCAGCAAGTTGATTAAAAGGATGGCAAACCTCTCCTATGAGAAAAGGCTAAGAGAATTGGGATTGTTCAGCCTGGAAAAAAGGCAGCTTCAGGGTGACCTAATTGAGGCCTCCCAGCACCAGAAGGGCACCTACAAGAAAGAAGGACTTTCTTAAAAGGCATGTGGTGGTAGGACAAGGGGGAATAGTTTCAAACTGGAAGAGGGTAGGTTTAGATTAGATATTAGGAAAAAAATTCTTTATTATGAGCATGGTATGGCACTGGAACAGGCTGCCCAGGGTTTGTCCCTGGAGGTTTTCAAGGCCAGGTTGGATTGGGGCTCTGAGCAACCTGGTCACCTGGAAAGTGTCCCTGTCCATGGCAAGGGGGTTGACACTAAGTGACCTTTAAGGTCCCTTCCAACATAAACCATTCTATGATTCTATGATTCTATGAATGTTGAAATGCTACTCACGAGCCTGCAAGCACTGTCATTTATTGTACTCCAGGAGAGAAAAACAAAGGATCATAATCTTTGCCTGAAGTGCTTTCATAACTTGTTCTATAAATAAAATTTATCATGGCCTACTTTCAGTAGATTTTTATATATAGAATGGAAGGAAATTTATGAGAAATTTATTTTTAAAAATCATGAGAATTCAAAAATAATTTAAAAAATCATAAACCATTTGTTAAAAAATTCCTCATAAAAGCTAGCTGTAGGAAATCAGAACTTTTCTGGGAAGGGTTTATGTTAAAATTGTGAACATTCAAAGTCAAAATCCATTTTCAGTTGGTTTATATCTCTATCCTACCTGCAAGAATTTTGTGTTAAGATATGGAGGAAGAACACTTTAAAAGCTACAGAGAAAGCAGCGTACAACATTTAGACTGACAACCTTAAAATGGGACAAAAAATCAAAGTAATTTCACCCTCCAAATAGGAAGGTAATACCTAGGATTTAAAACTTATCTCAAACAGTGAGATATTTTAAGGTGTTAACATGGCACATTTGTCCATGTGCTATTACAGTTGATTCTCTTTTCTTTCTTAAAACTTGGAAAGAGATATTTTGAGAGAAAGTGCAATGGCAAAAAAATGTGATCTATAGAAAAAGTATAGCTTTTACCCTATATAATGGGTAATGACTTTAATGCTGGCATGTTATTCCATCACTCTTCTCTCAAAATATAAATCCACTTGTGACCTTTTGATCCACTTATAGGTGACAGAATAAATCTATCACTCTGCTGCAATCTCACTGATTTTATTTGAATAGCAAGAAAATTATTGGGAACTGTGCCTTGTAAATTCACCATTGATAGCTGCCTTTCACAATATTTTGCAACTGTTAGTGTCATATTCACAGTTACTATATTCCTGAAATCAGACTATTTGAAATCAGCTGTATTTGGCCATACAAAGCATATTTGCCTTTCTTTAAAGTTTTAATAAACTTTATACAACTAAAAACAGTTTAGGTCATGTTTTATGCAAAGCAAATTGATTATATTCCACAATCAAAATTAGATTAAAAAATTTTGATTGTGGCAGCAGAAAAATCTTGCAAAAAATTCTGTCACTTTGTTAGATAGCATCTTTTAACAAACTGTATGAACAACCATGGAGAATAACATATCTGAGACATGTCTGGTTTTAAATACCTAAAAGAGACTAAAGAAAGGCAATCAATTCTACATCTCACTGTTCTTTTATAAAACCTGAACTAAAGCTGATGCTATTCTTCCTCAATATATAAAATAAGATTTACATCCTCAGCATGTGAGATTTAGAAGTATAAAGAATGTAGAAAACAGAAAGTTTTATTAGTATTTCTTCAAGATGTCATATTTATGATTGAGAATATTTAAATCTTCCACATATACTCCTCCATAATGAAAAAATAACATTTTCTTAAAAAAATCATTAAAATATGTTAAAATTGTGTAAACTGAAAATTTAAAAATTTTGTAAGCAACCATGTTCTAATGAGTTAGAAATTTTGCATACTATTAATTATGTATTTGACTAGAAGGCTGACATCTGTTTTTTTTGTTTTCAACTTCAGCGCTCCTCCTTTTTCTGTTTCTTCCCTCTTTACAATAGATTAAGAATAGCTTGTTGGAAAAAATATATGCAGCCTCACTCCAGTAAACGAAAAAGAAATTACTCTACTAGAATCCTTACATTATTTTTAAATATGCACAATTATTGACCACTTAGTAATTTAGTGGCCTGTTTGTACACAAAAGTGTAAAAAAAAAAAGCAGAAACTTTATTTTGTTCAAACATCCTTTGAGTTTATCATGGAGCTCTGAGACAACAACATTTTTCATCAGTAAGGATCATATTTGGACAGTGTACACTCTGCACTGCAATATGGTGATTATTTATGTCATATTCTCTACCCTGAACTCTCCTCTTTGTTGGTGACAGAACTGCAGAATTTTCCCTCCTTGCAAATAGTCTCTTTTTTTTCATGCTACTCCAGAAGTATGTGACACTGTAGATTCTGAAAATTGCAGAGAAGATAGTTGACCAAGTCACTGTAAAATCACATCTTTCCCCATGGCTTTACCAAGAGGCAAATAGAAATGAGGTAACTGTGCCCTGACTGTATTCCCACTGTCAAGTCAGTCACCTTAACCTGCACATATTATCAGGAAAACAATAATGTTTACATGCAAGTCCTTTTCTACAGTACCATGGTCAAGAAATCTGATAATTTCATTTATAGAGAGTTCATTTCCCCCAGTTTTTTCACCCCTTTCTGCTAACAAAGAGGGAGTAAACCTTTAATTTCATATGAGCTTCATTTATTGAGAAATCTTGTATCAATTACAAATATCTTTTTATCACAGAAAATATTAATGACAAGTTGTATTTTCTATTTGTGTGAGTTATCATTGATTGAACTTTGGTATTGGTTTTGATGTATATCCATAAGAGCATAACTGTGGAGAGCGTTGCTTGTATGTGGCTGAGAGGAGAAGGGCCATGACATGATACAGCTGGTCAAGCAATGATTACAGAAAGCACAGTGTCCTTGAGCACAGAAGTTATACGATAACAGGATGAGAAAATCAGAGTTAAGCAGAAGTTTGAAACCACAAACATCCTAAGTATGCAGCCTTGAAGGTGGAGTTAGACTTTTAGTAATAGACCAATAAGGAGCTTAGTTTTGCACTATGTATGAGCCTTATTAATTAGGATATAAATGTAACCACTTGCTATTAATAAACTGAGACTTGCTGATCACCATCAGGTGAGCTTGTTCTCCCGTCGACTTCAACACATAACAAAGAATTTGAAGTGACAGAGTTGTTGGGTTTTCTCTCTACATTTATTTGACCAAGACTACAATGGGTTACATGACTTAAATAAATGCATAGACATATCATAAAAAAGAAGCTCTGGTGAGACCCCTCTTGGAGTGCTGAATTAATCTCTGGGGCCCCCAGCACAGGAAGGACATTGACCTCTTGGTTCAGAGGAGGGTCAGCAACATGATGAGAGGGAAGGAGAATCTTTTTTTTTCTTTTAGGCTTTTCTCCTCTGAGGAAAGCCTAAAAGAATAGGGATTGTTCAGCCTGGAAAAAAGACAGCTTCAGGGTGACTTAATCGTGACTTTCCAGTACCAGAAGAGGACCTTCAAGAAAGATGGAGCAAAACTTTGTACAAGAGCATGTAGTGACAGGACAAGGCGGGACGGCTTCAAACTGAAAGAGGGTGGGTTTAGATTAGATACAAGGAAGTAATCCTTTACCATAAGGGTGGTGAGGCACTGAAAGGTGTTGCCTTGAGAAGTTTTGGATGCCCTGTCCCTGGAAGTGTTCAAGGCCAGGTTAGATGGAGCTCTGAGCAACCTGGTCTAGTGGAAGATGCCCCTGCCTATGGCAAGTTGAAACTAGATGAAATTTAAGATCCCTTCCAACCCAGGCCACTGTCTGATTCTTTGATAAAAAGATGCCAAAGATGATTAAATAATATGAAACATCTCATGCAAATAAACAAGAGTCATAAATAAATAAGTAATTTGATGAATTAAATACATAATTTTGTGATTGCATAAAAAGGTAACTGCATAAAGCAGCCGGTAAGCTAAACCAACAACAGTGAAGCTGATACCTCCAAACTGAGTGTGTATTAATTTGTCATTTTAATGGTGATACTGTTCAGACTGAATCAAACAGAAAGCAAAAAATATTTCTTTTCTGTGAGCAGACTTCCTGGTTTAAACATTTGGATGACAGGAGACAACTTGTGAGGTGGATATAAGTAAATTGAGAAATTGATTTTTTTCTAACTCTAAATAACTGCTGGAGTCAGGCTGGGACACAATAAATGAAAAGACTAGGAAAGCAAGGTACAGAGAGGCAAAGAGATCAAGCAGGGGACAGTGCAAAGAAAAATTCAGATATTGTAATTCCAAAAAAAACCCCCATGCAGTCACTGTAAATAATTCTTTAAGCTGATGTGATATTTTGTTCTTGCATCCTTCGGTGTCACAGGCTTTCCATCATAAAGCCTATTTGTCTTTTTGTCTGGTATTGTCCATTGCCGTCAGCAAAGTCAGTCATAATTCTTCAAAATGATCCAAACCAGGACATTTAACAACTCTTTTGTTTCCTAAATATCATATCCTAATTAGCTCAACATGCAGGCTTACTCTGAAGCAATTCAAATTAAGAAACAAGAACAGACACCTCAAAGAGAACATCTCACTCCATGAAAGCTGTCTAGAGGTAGTCTGATGAATCAAACACAAACATACTGCCTTTGTTGCAATCAGTTCTTAACAGCTAGATTAATCTAGGCATCTGAATTTTAGGCTGTGAATATATATCAAACAGAATAAAACCTAAATGTCTGATTTACAGTACAGAACCCTTAAATCTTGCAGAATCAATTGAGTATTTTAATTTATTTCAATGAATTTATACTCACTCTCTGCACAAGAAAACTTATGTATAACTATGCAGTGTGAATAAGATTCAATCATTATTCATGAATAAAAGATTAGGGACCATAGCATCCTAATATAGCCTAGGTAGGAAGGGAAACCAAAAGATCATCTGTTTCCAACATTTTATGGTAGAGGAAACACAGATAAGATTACCTAGCACCACATCCAATTGCATTTTAAAAACCTCCAGTGATAGGGACTCCACCACATCTCTGGGAATGTTTTTCTTGTAAATGATTGATCTCACTGTGTAAAATTTCTTTCTTATATCAAGACAAAACCTCTCCTGCTGCAACTTGTATCCATTGATTGACCTTTCTCCATGTGTCGCCTTGTGAAGATAGAGCTTCTATTTCCTTTGTAGGTGCCTTTTAAGTATTTGAATACTATGAGGAGGTCCACCAAGTGTTGCGGCTCATAGTTTTTATTCTGTTAATTTATTGTTAATGGTTTTAATGCTGATGGTTTGTTCTAGTATTTCCCCCCATGTTCACCCCTAAGTTGGTTTATCCCTAAAATTGTATCCTCCCCTAAGTTAGCCTTTATGGTGTTTCCCTGCCCTTTGTTCCAGCATTTTCCCTGTCAATGATTGTTACCCTGCCCCTTGTTCTGGCTACTTCCATGTCACTCCTGCCTGGGCCAATCCTTCGAGTGTTCCTCCCCCTGGGCATTCCTGGGTGGCTCCTTCTCCTCGATGCCCTGTTGGGAATGTGACCTGTTTTCCCTCCCCACCTGCTGCAGTTGGCCTCAGGCCAGTGACTTGATCCTCCCCACTCCTCCCCTGATGCTTCCCCATAGGTTTATGATTTGTTCCCACCCCTTGACTTGTAATGCTTTTTAAACCTGTGCACAGTGGTGCTCTGGGCTTTTTCTGTTGGCTGGTTCCTTTAGACAGCGAACTTTTTCTGCTGGAACCTCAAAATAGAGGGCCTTCTTCTTCACCTGACCCCTGTTGTGTCCGACATCCTGCACCACAGAGCAAGTGGCTCTTCAGGTTCAGCTGTTGGCAAAACCTACACCTCGGCTGTTCCCCACTCCTGGCATGGCACTGGAGTCTCAAAGAGCTAGCCCAGGCTCCGGTGGGCTGCATCAACCGAGGTCTTCTCTTCTCTGGGGGAAAAGAGTCCTTCAGTCATTCCTCATATGGCAGGTTATTCAGCCCTTTGATCACAATTATGGCCTTGCCTTGGACCTGCTCCAGCCTATCTACATTCTTTTTAGAATTGTGGGGACCAGAACTGGACAAAATATTCAGGGTTAGACCTGACAAGCACTGCACAGGGGGATGAGCCTGGTTTTATTTCTGTTAGTAATGCTCCTGAAGATGCAGCTGAAGATCTGACTTGCCTTTATTACTGCAGTGATGCCTTACTGACTTTTTTTGTTGTCTACCATAAACCTCACATTCCTTTCAGCAAGGCAGTTTGCAGCCACAACAGATCCCAGCCTGTTCTGGAATTTTGATTGTTCAGTCCCTGGTCCGGGACTCTACCCTTGTCTTTATTAAATGTCATATTGTTTTTGGTAGCCCACTCTTTTAACCCATGGAAGTCTCTCTTTGTAAGACGTCTCAACACATGTGACGATTTAAATACATTGCCCAGCTTGGTGCTCATCAACAAATGAGGCAGTGGTGTTTTCAATCACATCATCCAGACCATTTGTGAAGATGTTGAGCAGGGTGGGCCCCTGTGTTAGTTGTTAATCATTGGGAAACATCACTGCAAGTCTGCCAGGTTGAGATAGAACCAGTAGTCACCACATTCTGAATGTAAGCTGTCAGCTAATTTCCTACCCACCTCACGGTCTACTTATCCAGTATGTGTCTTAAGAATCTTAGGCCAAACTTAAGGAACACTGAATCACAGAATGGTTGAGGTTGGAAGGGATCCTATCCATCTCTCCAAACAGAGCCACCTAGAGTCACTTGCCCAGAACCATGTCCAGATGATATCTGAATAAGTCCAGGGATGGAGACTCCTCAACCTTCCTTGGAAACCTATTCCAGCGTTCAGTCTTGCCTGCAGTGAAAAAGGGGTTCCTGGTGTTAAAGTGTACTATTCTGTGGTTTTGGGTGTACTTATTGTCTCTGGTTCTGTAACTGGACACCACTGGAGAGAGCCTGGTTGAATCTCTATAAACATCGATCAGGCATATACATATACATATACATATACATATACATATACATATACATATACATATACATATACATATACATATACATATACATA
>WAAG01041324.1:3454-52520 GCA_013390105.1 Tichodroma muraria
GGCGGCTCCGCCTACATCCCCCCTGCCCGAGGGGTCCCTGCACCTCCAGCCGCCGCCTCGGCCCTACCCGCGAAGCGAAGTGCCCGCGCCGAGCCGGGATGGCCGAGGTTTCCTCGGGGACGGCGTAGCGGCTGCCCCCGCCGAGCCCAGCGCTTTCTGCGCCACCCTCACCCCCGCTCAGGCCGGCCATGGCGCGGCCCGAGGCCGGTTATGAGGCGGCGGTGCCGCCCCGCCCCGCCTGCACCTACACCAGCTGCTACTGGTAAGGGGAATAGGGACGGGCGAGCGGGTGTCCCCTTGCACCACCGTAAGGCGCCGGGACAGCCGGAGCCACCGGCGGGAATGGCGCGGCTGCGGGCTGGTCACACTCCCGGGCTCGTTTCTCATCACGAGAAATGAAGTTGGAGGAGAACAAAATAAATAATTGATTTTGTGTTTTTCAGCGAAGAAAATGTTTGGAAGCTTTGTGACTACATCAGGAGTCAGGATCGGTACCCTTTAGAAGAATTTTATGCTGTTTTCATATCCAATGATAGGAGGATGGTGAGTCAATGGGGTGTGATCAGAGTCAGCTATGGAAAGGCTCGGGCCTTCAGGCCGCAACCCAGTGTAGGTGAGACGTGGTCCCACCGATTTCGACCAGAGCCCAGTGTTGGGGAGTGAGCCTTTAGCACAGCCGGTAGGAGAGATACAGTCCAAACCTGGCTTATAGCTCACTTTGGCTCAGAGGTGTGCCAACCACACCACATGAGATCTTTTAATTATGTACGGCATTCAGGACAGTGGAGTGAGGCATGGTGTCCCTGTGAGCCGTGGGAGTAATATTGTCTGTAATCTGTCAATTTAGAAGAGTAGTTATCTTTATAAAATCATAAAACCATTAATAGCCATAAGGTTGGAGAAGACCTGTAAGGCCATCAGGTCCAACTGTTAATCTGTCACGACTGTGTTCACCACTGAACCATATCCCCAAGTCTTTTGGATTTTTCCAGGGATAGTGATTCCATCACTTCTCTGGACAGCTTTTTTCAGTGTGGCCCAGAATAGTATCTAATTTCATGCTCCTGAGAGAGAAACTAGAAAAAAATTTCTCACTACAGCACAGATGTATGCTGAGGAAGTTGATAGGTTAGTGAAGAACTAACCAATTTACTTGAAATTAATCTATTAATCGGAAAGATTTTATTCACTTCAGGTTAATTTATAACTTTCAGATTCCGCTCTGGAAGCAGAAATCTGGACATGGAGATGAGCCTGTTGTCTGGGTAAGGCATTCATTACTCTCAGTAATTTTGGGTGTGTGCCTCTGTAGTTGATAGCTGCAGTATCACACATGGGCATGTAACAAACTGTTCCATCTGAACATAAAGGAGCACTTTCTACTCTGAGGGTGATGGAGCGCTGGAGCAGGTTGCTCAGAGGGGTTGTGGAATTTCTATCTTTGGAGATTTTTAGAAGCTATCCAGACACAGTCCTGGACAGTTGGCTGTAGGAGAGTCTCCTTGAGCAACAGGTTGGACCAGATAACCTCTTAAAGTCCCTCTTCCAACTCCACACGTTGCATAGTTCTGCATTAGTATTTATAATTATTTTACAACAGATATATAAATAGCCTAAATCTGGTGCTCCTTTGCACCATCCCTCATAAATTCATAGCAAGACAGGCAGTAAAACCTACAGGTGACAAGTCTTAATTATAGTAAGAATACATAATAGATTTGTGAAAATTATTATCTGTGTATTGAGGCTGCCATCCCTGCAGAATTATAGGTAGATGACTGTACTTGTAAGAAGTAGATGGATGAAAATATTTAGGCCTGCCAGATGACAGAAAAATATAAGCTATGTATGTATTCAGGTGTCATCAGTTAAACTGACCCATAAAGAATGGTTTTGAAGTGTCATTTGATCAATTAATGTAGTTTAGTAATTGCTGATGCAGAATTCCTTGTTACTACTATAGAGTTTTTTCAGTTATCTGGCACAGAAAAAATATTTCTTGTGGCAACTTCTGTTTCTGAAATTCTGCAAAGTGATCTGCAAACTTCTGAAGTTTTCTGATTTCTGAATCATTCACTTTCTTCCAAAATATTGGTATCTTTATAGTACAAAAANAGATCCAAGTGTTACAGAGATGACCTAAAAGGGAATAGCAGAGTCAGGAAAGGCCATGGCAGAATGTGGATTTCTTGTAAAAATTCATGGATTAAAAGGTCTTTGACATTTCAGTGGATCATAAGTTGTGTAAAGCTTGTAAGCTAATTTTTCTTATGCTCTCTAATAGGTTTTTCTAAATACTGTTGAATTCAGTTCTGTATGTATATTGGTCTGGTGAATTAGATTGCCCAAATCTTTTTCATTCAAATTTCTTTGAGGTTTTAATACTGAAAGTTTCAAAAGACAGTGCTCAACCCTTTTTGTGAGTGGATCCAATGTAAATTTAAGTAAGTTCTTAAGGGCTACCTTCAGTTTAATTTCAGAAAACAGCAGTGTACATACCTGACACCTAATGTCAGTAACTGCAGCGTCCCCAAACCTCCACCTGTGTTTCTTACAAGTTATGGAGTAAAACAGCACTTCTAACCCAAATGTCTTGATACGATAGTTGACTTGAAAAAGTATAATGAAGTACCCACAGACATTTTTTCCCAGCTTCCAGAGCTGCTACAGGAAATTGTCTTATTCCTGTGGTCCTCCTGTTCTGATCTGTTCACTGGTTTTTCAGTGGTGTGCTGGTTTTTCAGGTGCTTCTGGCAGCTGAACACGCGACACTCAAATTCACAGACCGTGTTACTGCAACAGGTACAAAATCTCTTATTAGAAGAGATCACTAGGTAACTTTAATGTTAACCTATCATTTTATCCTGTGAGTTTATTTATGACTGGGTCTAATAAAAAAGTGCTTAACCAAACAACTTCTGTGGTTTAGTGTGGAACATGAGAAAGATTTTCTGTTTTCTTAGGAGTAGTGTACACTTTAGTTTGCTGTCTTGGCTTAAATCAAAGGAGACTGCAAAGAAATGGGAAGAATAGCAGGATTTCTGGAGGAGCAGGTGGGCAAGATAGACATTAGAAATCTCTCTCCTGGTGTCAGTAATGTTACAGGCTTAATATTCAAGGACAGCAAGCAGGCTTTAAAAAAAATGGATCTGAACTTATGCTTTTAGGAATCTTTTTTATTCCACTCTCTTTGCCAGTTTCTCATTAATTGCTGTTTAACTAATGGCAATTATCCTTCTTCCCAGGACTACCATGTTATTCTACTTCATGTTTCCAATGGGGAGCAGAACTTCATTTATGATCTTGACACAGTGTTGCCATTTCCATGTCCTTTTGATGTGTACAGTGTGGAGGCCTTTAGGTTGGATGACAGTCTTCGTCCAGAGTTTCACAGGTGATGACATGAAATACAAAGACTGTGGATGTTATTTCATGAAATCAAAGTTGAAGTTCTCTTTGTGTATGCATAGTGACTGAGGTTTCTTTACTATACTCCAGTAAAATAAATGCACTGTGTTACTTTTCTAAAGCTCTTTACCTTAGTCATCAAAAGCCTTTTTCTTTCCTACTGTAGATTCATGTTAACAACTTTACCCAACCTTGCTGGTTTGTGTATTTAATAACATTAATACTCCTTGATGAGAGGAAAGTGCTCGTTATTGAGTGATTAGTGCAGTATTGTGTACATGCATCTTTTAGTATAATTTTGCAATTTTTTTTAGAAAAATCAGAATGATTCAAGCAGATTTGTACTTGAAGACATTTGCTTCAGACAGATCTCATATGAAGGATGCAGATGGGAAATGGCAGAAACCTCCTCCTCCATACCCTTGCATTGAAACCGCAGGTGAGCTCCCGGAACTCCTTGTTCCTGCTTACAGGGCTGAATGAAATAGTCCAGGATGCACATGGGAAATAAATAGCTTCTATAACATTTGTCCAGCCAGCTTATTACTTCATATGGGAAAAAATAGGGCTATGAAGCATTTGGTACTCTCTTTCTTGAACACATAGTCTAACATGCCTTCTGGCATTTACTGGTATCAAACATTAATTACTGATATTCATAAACTGACTAGAGAGTAGAGGTAAGTAATACTGTTCTCTTGTTACAGCAGGGAACTGAAGCAAACAGGCCAAATAACTTGCTTAGGGGTCACAGAGTTTTTCACACAGTGATTATACCACACTCTAGCACGCAGATCCCATTCTGGCGAAGTAGTGTTGGCAGGAGGAAGTTCTCAGGCTCTGCTCAGTTTGATGGATTTGCCTTCATGAAATGTTTGAGGTTTCTCTACCAGGTGAACGGACCCCAGGATGTTTTAAGTCACTGGCAAGTTGGCAAGTTTTTCCTTAAGCCTCTTTTAAGTGATAGCCTAGCTAATAGCCTCTGGGCCAGGCAGAGAGAGAGGTAAAGACTTGCCATCTATTCCGTAGAGCTGTTTAAAGCATTCTTATCATGCAGCACTTCAGCTTATTCTAATCATGTGTTTTACAAGCTGAGTAACATTTGTCATGTGTGTGTTTGTTTGTTCTCTCATTTTCTTCCAAGGAAAGCATGGTGACGTTTTGCTTTGAAAGAATGTTCATGTTACTGCTCTGCATGTTTGGTTTTGTTGATTTTTAATAATGCAGTACGGCTATGTGTTTATGTTAGAGAAGGCAGGGTGAAAGAAGCACGCTCTGCCTTTAAGTCCAAGTGGTTTTAAGTTGCTGGGAAATTAATTCTCAGTCTTTGCTTTGGCTTTTAAGGAAGCTTGGTGTTTCACATGAGAGTAGAAATGAATTATGAGAGTGAGCAGGAGCACAGATGTAGCCTTTGGTATGAGGCTTTAGGTGTTTTCTAGGCCATCCAGGTTTATGAATTGCGTCGAATTCTAACTCTTGGTTATTATTTTCAGCAGACTTTTATGCAAAGGTATTGTAGGGAGTGTAGGATTCCTGAACTACAGTGGGTAGTTCTCTGTTAGCTGGAGCCTCATAGGTGCTGAGAACTTTTTTGTCTGTGGAAACCTTGTAGTTTTGATAGCTGAGAACTAATGAAAGTGTGATGAATATAGATGAAGCCAGACCAGGAAAGCAAAAAAGTTCTATTTAAATCAAAAGACTGAAAACCATTACTTGTGGGTAGTAAGTTACATAATGACTCAAACAGTTGCAAATGTGTACATGTATCTCTAGCTGGAGTAAATGACTCCATAGTTGCAAACCCTGTAACTCTCCCCTTACCTGTCTTGTCTGGCTGAGCTTTACCTCACTGGTGAGGAGCAGCCACAGGCTCAGCCAGCCTCCAGATTGTCTCTGTGATGCTGGTAGATAGTGAAGGATATGTAGATCTTACTTCCTCTTGTGCTTTCATACTTTGCTCTATACCTTGCCATGCTGAATGAAACATCCCTAGGTCATCCAGTCCAACATTTGCCCAAAAAGGGATTCCTCAGGGCTCTGTCCAGTCTGGTCTTGAACACCTCCAGAGGTGGTGATTCCACCACCTTTCTGGACAATGTTTCAGTGTTTGACCACTGCCATGGAAAACAAAAAATGAATAAAATGTCCTAGTATATAATCTGAATTTCCTGTATTCGAATTTGGTTTTTTCGCTTCTTGTCCTGTTGCCAAGCTCCTCCAAGAAGACTCTGGCTCCATTGTCCTACCTCTGATCAGGTAGATGTAGGCAGCAGTAATGTCTCCCCTTCATCTTCTCCTTTTAAGACTGAATAGACCCAGTTGTCTGAGCCTCTCCTTGAATAAATGTTGTCCTGCACCAAACAACTTGATTTTCCTCTTCTGGGCTTACTCCAGTACGTCCATGTTTTGGAGGGCTTTTTGTACTGAGGAGCTCCAAATGGACACAGTATTGCAGCACTGTGCTCTGGTCTCCTGGTCAGCAGGCTGAAAGAAACTTGTTACCCTGCACTCACTGAAGGTGAAAAGTCGTTCACTAGGGAGCTTTAAGGTCTGAGTCAGGACAGAACTAGATTGTCTCACATCTAGGACGTCTAGTTCCAGTTGACTTTCATTTAGTACCAGTTCCTCCAGCTTTACTGTTTGTCTTCCCTTTGTATTCACTTGCGATACTTTATAATGATGCCTGCTTCAATGTGCACCATGCTGTGAGTCTGCAAGGAGTGGGGGCCAACTGTAATGTCTCAGCACAATTTTATCAGGCATAAAGCTGCCTTATTTTTAACTTGATGTAAAACTGGGTGGCAGACCTTTTGTTATCATGAAAGAGCCTGGGGTATTAATGTTCGTGTCCATGCCAAATTCCATTTCAGATAACTGTTTTCTCCCTGCCGTTTCACTTAGATAGAACATTCTGCTTTCCATGTTGATTTGTGTTTGCATAAGATTAAATTACGTACATATTTCATGTTAGAGGTGACTGCAATATAATAGCTGACAGAACTGACCCCATATTGTTTTAGTATCAATTTATTTGTGAAACACACTTCTGTCGAGTGGGTTTGTTTTGTTGTTGGTTTTTTTCTTTGCTTTCATTTAGAGTAGCTGTATCCAAATTCCTAAGCTTTTGAGAAGATGCAAGGTTTTTATATTCCTTCTGTTTTCTATATGTCTTCTTTGATGTTTGTGGCAGTTTGACCCTGCCTGGATGCCAGATGCCCACCAAAGCTGCTCAATCACTCTCACTCACAGCTGTACAGAGGAGAGAAAATGCAATGAAAACTTGTGAGCTAAGGATGGAGAGAGATCACTCACCAATTACTCAATTTGTCATGAGCAAAACAGACTCAACTTAGGGAAATTAATTTAATTTATTAGCAATCAAAATCATGGCAGGATAATGAGGAGCAAAACAAATCATAAACCCACCTTTCCTCCACCCCTCCCTCTTTACTAGTCTTAGCTTTATTCTCAATTCTCTACCTCATCCCTCCCCCCTCAGTGGGGAATGGAGGTTGCAGTCATCACAGGTTGTTTCTGCCACTGCTGCTCAGGGAGAGGAGTCCTTCCCCTGCTCCAGTGTGGAGTTCCTCTCATGCAGTTCTTCATGAACGTCTCCAATGTGAGTCCATCACATGGGCTGCAGATCTCCATGAACTGCTCCAGTGTGGCTCCCTTTCCACAGGGTGCGGCCCTTCAGGAACAGGCTGCTCCTGCATGGATCCCCCACAGGGTCACAAGTCCTGCCACCAAACCTTCTCCAGCGTGACTCCTCCCTCCATAGGTCTGCAGGTCCCTGCCAGCAGCCTGCTCCAGCATCGGCTTCCCATAGGGGTCACAGCCTCCTTTCAGGCATCCACCTGCTCCAGCCTGCAGCTCCTCCGTGGGCTTCAGGGGCACAACTGCCTCACCATGATCTTCACCACGGGCTGCAGGGGAATTCCTGCTCTGGTGCCTGGAGCACCTCCTGCCCCTCATTCTTCACTGGCCTTGTTGTCTGCAGAGTTCTTTCTCCCACATATTCTCACTCCTCTCTGGCCACAATTACTTCTGTGCAATAGCTTAATTTCTTAAAGGAGGAGGGACTACAACAATCAGTGATGGGCTCGGCCTTTGCCAGAAGTGGAGCTTCCATCCTGGAGCCATCCTGGAGCTGGCTGGCGCTGGCTCTGTTGGACATGGGGGAAGCTTCTAGAGAAGCCAGCCCTACAGCCCTCCCCTGCTACCAAAACCTTTTGGAACTGAATTGAGCAATCTCGATCATTAGCAAATTAAGCATTTTTCTCCTACTAGTAAGTCAAAGGAAATAAATCTTAAACTGTGTTTGTCCTGTTCATGGGGTTGCAAAATAAATCATCAAAAATAAGCTTATGGAATCATAAATTCCAGTTTATGCCTAAAAAAATTGAAGCTGGCAGAAGATGATTTTTTGAAGCGTTTTTCTAAAAGAGAAACAATTCCAGTCCAGCCAGGAAAACAGCAATAAAAAAATATCCCTCTCAGACTCCTCAGTATCTCAAAACTTGCATGCTAAGCATTAGCCTCTTGGAACTGGCTCTGCTCTAGCTGTTTCCCAGGGCATTTGTGGTTTTTACTGGCATTGCTCTGGCCTCCGTTCTGCTCTGGTGCCGTGGATGCCAGGAGAGGCTGGCCAACCTAACTGGCTGCACAGTGCTTTCTCACCCGGCCGTGTCCTCAAAGCTGCTCTGCTGGAATAAATATACCTGAGCTGCAGCACGCTCCCCTGGTCCCACCTGTTTGCCAGTTGAACAGACCTCCTGTTGAAAGAAAACAGGGTATTTTGTTGAAATAATAAAACTCAGAAAATGAGATTTGGTGAACAGATTAATTATTCTAGAGCTGATGAGCCCAACCTTGGGTTTTCTTTTAAATCTTCTTTCCACATATTAATGAGGTCTGATGCTGTTTAATTTATGATTCGGGATGAGATCAACCCTCCTTACTGCAAGCCTGTGTAAAATACAGCCTGCACAGTGCATTTCAAAATTACTCTGAACAGATGGTCGTATGGCTTATGTACAAGTGTTAGCAGCATCTCTAACATTGAAAAGCACTGGTTTGAATTTCAGTTCTCCCAAGGTGTTCAGTAGCACACTTGCTGGATTGATTTGTAAAAGCTTTTTGTTCATTTTATTATTAATAAAATCCCTAGTAGTCAATAATGATGGGGTTTTACTTGGGTTGTGGTTTTTTTGTTTGTTTTTCATTTTGAAGAGCGTGAGTAGGACAGCTGAGAAATTCTGGAGACACTGGGTATCAAACATGTATGCAGCAGGAAATCTGTTAGAAGGAGGCCCCACAGATGTCTGCAGTTGCTTTCTGTATCTCCTCTCTGAAGTGGTGGCAGGATCCTAGTGAAAGTGAAAAGGCACCGATAGAGATACAAGTAGTTCCTATGCACTTCATGGGAATCTTCTGCTGCTCACATTTGAGAATAAAACCAGTCTGTCAAGTTAGGTCCTTACTTCATAAGCTTTTGTGGAAGTAATGAATCAAATCAGGTAGATACAATAAAGACACAATTAAGAAGTATTTAAATTCCCAGAGTGGCTTATTGAAATTACACTACTTTCTGTAAAAGATAATTTAAAGTGGTGAGCTGTGTTTTACGTTGAGATCAACTGGGATGGTTTGCACAGTCAGTTATATCTTAGCTGTAGAGACAGCAGCCCCTCAGCTGAGAGTGAAGAGAGTCCTGACTTATCTCCCTGCTCAGACAAGGGAGGAGTATCTGAAGAGAACTGTAAACACTTACCCAAGGCTATGAAGAGTACAACTTTCTTTTAGGTGCTCCCAAGGTTTTAGGCATCAGCAGAACTGATCTTGGAGGCTTCGTTCCAGACTTCCTTGCTTCCAGCAGCCTTGGGCAGCTGTCGTTATGCTGAGTTAGTCCAAGGTCTGTGAGCCAAGCCGAGGCTTGGCTTAAACACTGCTTTCTAACTACTGTTGGCAGAAGCCATGAGTATCATGGCTAACAATGCCTGAGATAGTGCATGGCCTTTTATTTCATCCCTGCTCGGGGTAAAAGTGGCAGACTTGATTTAAGCAAAAATAAAGTTATTCAGGAATCCCAGAATGGGCCAGATAGTTCTCATTTGTGTGTGTGTGGGGTATAACAAAGTGTATTTGGTCAAAGAGGAAGATGAGCTCTAAGCATGCACAAATGCAAGCTGATGTAACAGTCACAGCACCTGAGGAGGTGGGTACAAGCAAGGGTAATGTAAATCTCAAAAGAAAATAATTCTGCTGCTGTTGGTCTTGTAAAAATGTTGTAGGAGACATGCTCCTTGCTTTTCTGGAGAGGTCATCTTTGTTTAGTATCCCGCTGTAGCATCCAGATGTATCTTTTGTAAATTCTGTCACTCTTATGAATGTTTGTCACTCTTATCTGCTTCGGGAAGAGGACTTTGTGGTTTTCGCATACATTTTTGCCGAGCTGTTTCCTAACGCTGTAAGGCCTAACACAACATGCACAGCCTTCAGGCAGAGCCCGTGAGGAAAGAGCGGCCTAGAGGGGCTGTTATTACAGGAATAAAACGGGAGAGGTCTCACTAAGTTTTTCCCTACGGATATCTCCCGTGCTGCTCCAGTGCCCTCTGCCGACAGGTTCTTAGGCCATCACTCTTCATGGGAATGGACTCGATTGCTTTGGTAATTTTTTTTTTTTCTTTTGAAAAACAATTTTTCCTTTCATTACATTTCGCTTATGGACTGTGTTATGCTCTGCCACAATCCTTCTGAAGTTAGAGAATATTTCATTTCCTATGGGCATTGTGATAGCAACTTCCAAGCTGGGATCAACGGCTGTGTTTGTAACTACTGGAACAATCTCCTTTGGACTGCTTTACCATTCACAGAACAGTTTTATGAATTATTTTGCTATGCACAATGCACATAAAGCAGAGATTTATTTATTTATTTATTTAATCTTAAAGTAGATGAAGAATCACATTAATTTTGAAAAAGCATCTGTGAGGAAAAAAAAAAGTTTGGAACTGGAAAACAGACTTACCAGTCTACCAGCAAGCAACAGCTGTTATCCACTACTAACTTGTTCTTGAGCTATGACATCAAATTGCTGAGCTTGTGCTATTTAGAATTCCCACACAGGCGGAAATTGTCCCTGTTCTGCCAGACTCACTTCAGCAGTAGGACCATGCTTGGCTGGACATAAGGATTTTCCATATGCAAAATTCAAACAGGTAACAAGAAAAGATTTAGGGGCCAGACCTCAGAAGTGGTGAGAGTTGGGATTAGGCAAATCACAAAGCTGTGCTGTAGGGTAGATGTGGTGCACAGGCCTTCAGGGGCTGGATTATGCCTGGGACTCCTGGGTCTGGGGTTCCTGAATATCGTCTTCCTTTCCTTGCTGTCCATAATGGTAAGCCTAGTTACACAAGCATTTTGCAGCTGAAGTAAATTCCATCCTTTGGATTTTGCAATCTATTCATTAGAGCCTCCTCTTGTTTGATTCTTAATCCTTAAATGCACACATGAAACATCTGTGGTAAAGTAAATACTTAATGCAGTGAAAGAGCTGTTAACAGTAAATCTGTAAAGTGAACCTGTAACAGTGGCTTTACTACTCTGTTCCTTAAACTCATTCCCTGCCAGTTTTCTTTTAATGGGCATTTAAAAAGATGATTTGTGCACATCATCAGTGAGAACCTAAAACAATAAACTCACAGATGTTTGTCATCAGAACTGAACCTCTGCTCAGCATGGTTCTGAGTCAGCAAAGCTTGTACCAGGGCAGCTCCAGAAAAAGGATGTATAAGGCACCTAAACACAAAACTGCACACCAGCACTTTTCCAGTGGGCTCTCTGGGATCCATGAATGGGACATAATTGTTTCTACCCCTCCTGCAGGGAACAGAGCAGATTAAAATCCTGGCAAAGACCAGTCATGGTTACTTTTCTCTTGAAACTGTAGCAGTTAAATTTTTCCCCCTGACTTCATTCTGTCGTTCAGGATTCACAAAAAGTTGGTATTTGCCCCCAGCCTAGTTTCTGCTCTTCTTCACCTAAGCATCCCTCTTGGCTGGGGGCTGGGTTAGGTCACACATCTCCCCTCTGCCTATTCTGGCCCTGCAGTGGGCCCATGTTCAGCGAGGACAAAGTTCAGGGCTGGAGGGAAAACAAATACTGTAATCTGGAGAATAACAAACTGCAGGTTTGCCAAGGGGCTAATCACTTCTGGGAGATAATAAGCAACTCGCAGTTCTGACTACTACTGTGAGCCTGTTCCTCTGTGGTCAGTGCAAAAGTTGACTCCGTTGACTTTGGTTCAGAACTTAAATGGGTGAATAATATCTCCCCTGCTTTTGAGTCATCCTATTTGTGTGAATGCAGTAAGACTGCATTGCACTTCCCTGTGTTGGTTGTTATTTGCACTCCAGTTCTCTGACACTACTCAGCCCTTCTAGGCTGCTGTTGTAGGGAAAAATCTTACCCAGGCTAGTTTCTAGTGACTTACTGGATGCTTACTGATCCCATAATGTGATTATTGCCATGGGCAGAGAACGAAATTGGGGCAAAAGCAATGTTTCAGAGACTGGAAATAGATGTTTCTGTACCACCATACAATTTGCAGAATCTTGCTGGAATTAACTGGACTATTGAAGAGGGGTTTGGAATGTTTACTTGAAAGATATATACCTGTGCTACAGAACCTGCATCAGGAACTTAAATATTTCTCTTTTCTGGTCCTTTTTTAGATTCAAAGATGAACTTGGATGATTTCATCAGTATGAATCCCGAAGTGGGATGGGGCTCAGTGTTCTCCCTTTCAGACTTTGTGCATCAATTTGGCAGTCAGCCTGATTACAGATATTCCTTGGAAAGACAGTAAAGTGAACAAAGTTCTTCTGGTTCTGAGTGGATGTGTTTTGTTTTGCTGCTCTGACATTGTATTTATGGTTGACATTTCTGTACATGGAATAGGTATTTGGAAAAATAGAACACCCAGTCAAAAATAACATGAACTGAATAAAAACCTTTATTTTAACTATGTAAGAATGAATTTGGTTTTTAATGTCGAATCAAAGGCAGATGTGCCACCATAGGCATATTGCTTTTCCAGCTGCTGTGCCCAAACTGAAAAGAGCTGCAAAAAAAGCTTTTGGATAAGTAAAATATTGAATGTGGTAGCCTAAATTGCTACATGTTGTCACATTTTAAAAGTGAGATGTGGTTTTCTTCATGTTACGATTGCTGTCAATTATGTATAACCAGACAGTGCATCTCAGTTTCCTCACTAGCTTTACTGATTAGTTCTTACTTAGCAGAAGTGTAAAGGGAAAATTGATTTAGTAGTTCAGTTGTGAACTCCCGTACACTGTGTAAAATCAGATAAGTATCCAGGTTTCTGTTCTGTACAAGGGGAGAATTAAATCCTGCCATTTCAGTTAAATGTTCTAGTGCTGACAGTTCCTGGAAGATGCAGTTGCTATTTTTGCTTCTTATACTGGCTGTGCATTCTCACCTGCTCCCATCTTCTTGCACTTGGTGTTTGTTTGGCCTTGTGGTAATTCAGGGTAATTCTGTCAGAAAGCAGGAAGTTTTGTTGAGGTCTTTTCTTCTGCCTCTTGGTTCCTTGAGCTGGCCTGCCATGAGGTCAGACAGCTGCTCCTGCTGGTGTAAGGAATTCAGCAGGGGCATATGGCTGAGGGGAAGGGGGTGAGAAAGCTTCCCCCTTCAGGGTTGTCTGCTGCTGAGTATCCTTAGAGGTGATACCAGGCTGCATCCCTGGAGGGCATCCCAGGAAAGCCATCATGCTGGCTGAGGGTTTGGAGCAGTCCCACACTTCTTAGAAGAGTGCCCTAAACATGGGATTGCAGAAACAGGCTAAAATGAGGTCTTTAATTCTCAGCTTTGGACCTGTTCTACTTTATAGACTGGTAGAAGAACGTGGGTTAGAAGGGTCAGGCAGTTGCTGATCCAATCTCCTGTTCAAATCAGGTCAGACCAGGCTGCTCAGGGCTTTAGCCAGTCAGGCCTTGGAAACCTACTGGGATTGAGACTACAATAAACATTTGTGATACACGTCATTCCTGTGAGGAAAAGCACAGTAAAGATTTTAAGTACTAAGCGATCATTTTATTTGTAAGTAAAGAAAAATACCAAAACTTGTAAGAATCTTGTACACGTTACATAGGTTTATTGTTATATATGTAGTGTATTACTGTATCTGTCATCAGTTCTAGAGAATTTGCTCAGCATATTAACAACAGAGACAGCCTCTGAATTGAACAACTGTGGGGTTGATTCACTTCATCCATACATCTCTTTCTGTATCATAAGGGCTGCTGAATATAGGAACTTAAACTTTCTGTTGCCAGATGCAGCACAGTTGGTTGCCTGTGCTGATAGGCTGCTACTACACATATTCCTTGAGTGCCAGCATAGACTAGTTAGGAGACCAGTTGTTGGGACACTCCCCCTGGAGTGGGACAATTGATCTGCAGTTTCTGTCACTCTGAGCCAGCGTCACCAGAAGAAGCTGAGATGGAACTCAGGATTCCTTATAAACTGGTGCACAGAACCCTCCTGAGAGGGGACAGCTGGATTTAACCAGATACTCCTGTGTAAAAGGTCTGATGTACCCATGTTTGGATGAAATGGCAGCTCTTTCTGTTTGATGCTTGTGTAACAGGCACACTCTGAGGGAATGAAGATGTTGTTACTTACTGGTTTTGAGTGATGTTAAGGCTGGTTGTGACAGTGCAGAGCAGCAGCAGTTTGCCTGCTCAGCTCCGTGTAGCTGCACATGAACTGGGTCAGACACAGCAGAAGTGAGAATGTAAAGATCCGTGTTTCAGATGAACAGGTTGTGTTAAGCACTGCTTACCCTTCAAGTGGTTGAATCTCATAGACAGAGAGTTCCTGTGCATTGCTCAACAGGCCCTTTAAGTTGTTACAGAACATGAGGTTCTCATCCCTCCCTACTTGAGTATGTAATTTGATTTAACCTCAGCTGGTTTCCAGTGCCTGAAATCTGTGACACACTCCCTTTAGTGGGGGTCAAGACACAAGAATCTGCCTGGTTTAATCTAGTTTCAGCATCAAGGCTGTTAAGAAGAACGGTCACAACCATTACTCAGAATATGCAAGCTTTAAAAAAAAATCAATGTGAAGAGTTAGTCCTTTTTCTCTGTAATCATTCTGAACAGGTGCTTAATTTTACATGTAGCAGGCTGGGTGTGTGTGATTATAGCTTTTCTATAATTAACCACCTTTCTGTGGCTCTTGTAAAAAGTTGTCATTCCAGAGGGATCGGTAGAAGCCAGGGAATTATTTAATTCAGTGCTGAGGATGGTGAAAGTGTGGTGCTGTCTCTCTAACCCATCAAGTCTGGGGGCATTTCATGATCTTTCAGGTAGCATGGTATCAGAAGGAAAGAATTCAGGAATACATCAAGTGCTCATTTAGGGCCCGAAATACAAAGAGAAGCTACTTGCTTCACTGTAATTATCAGAAACCAGCTCTTTCCTGATTAGTCCTAGTGTCCCATCAGAGGGACTAAATGACTTCCCTCCCCTCTTTGGTCCTTTCTCCAGGTAACCCTAGTCCTGACTATTTTGTGGAAGTTGCTGTGTATTTAACCTCTCCTCCAACCCATATTTGATGCATGAGGTGGCTGCACAAGTGTGGTTTCCCCACTGAATACCACAGTAAGGTGCAGACAAGAAAGCAAAGTTTGCTGAGAGCCACTTTGCCGTGCACCTGCAGTACAAGCAAATAACTTCCACTGTAAATCTGATGGCAAGGAGGCAACTTCATTGCCAGACATCACTAATTGTCAGCTCCGTGACCAATGATGTATTTAAGACACCCAGGATTCAAGCAACTTCATACCACAGTCATACGTACATGTGTGGGGTATGTTGTATGGCAGAGCACAACTGCTGGTCCTCAGGTGCAGCTCCAGGCTGGCCAGTGCAGCCACCCAGCTGAAGTGGTGCTTAGGGACAGCCTCACTCCTTGATGCAGGGGAACTGGGCTCATGCCACTGAGAGATAGAAAATAATAGGAATGCATTGATGGCTGATTGTCTGAGGTGCACTGGCACAACAGGATCAGCCTGTGCTCACTTATGCTCCACGCTGTCCATAGCCCTTGAAACTTAATCTTTACTGTGCCCAGATGCTGTCCCGCTTTGACCAGGACAAAGATGTGCTGCTTATGCACTTTCAGTACAATGATTTACTAGTGCAGTTTAGCTTACCATTCCCTTTCAGCCTTCTTTACCTTGTCCTTTTCCACAGTGATGTCTTTCTATTGTCCAGTTACTACAGTTTTTATGATCTTAGAGCCCCTAAGTGGTGGCTTTTTGGACTAGGTGATCCTTGAGTCAGGCTTTGAAGAAAGTGAGGAGAAACCCTCCTGCTCTCAGGTCAGTTACTTACAATCCCACAGTCTCACAGCTTCTGTATTCTGTTGATCACTGGAAATTCTCCAAGCCTTTTGTTTCTAGACATCATAGGGTGAGACTGATAGCCTTATAATGGGGACATATCCCATCTCACAGGTGGTTCCTCCCATCTCCAGCAGGCTATTGCAGCAGTAAGCTGCAGCATGAGATGGAGCACCCACATCTCTCCTGCCTTTTTCTCCTCTTTGCTGCTGCTTTTTACCTAAGAATATGTTTATTTGATAACTAACCTCTTTTATTCAGCTGTTTGTGACTTTAGAAAAATAGACTTTTTTCTGGCAAGCATTTGCTTGGTCAGTGCATTTTTGCAAACTTGTATGTGACCAGGTCTGTCGTGAGAAAATCCTGTTTCTCGGTTGGCCAGCAGAGAGAGCAGTCAGCATTCGGTGGATGTGCAGGTTGGGGCACTGACAGAGGTGGTCCCCTGCACACTCAGCCATGCCAGTAGCTGTTACAGTTAAAAATGAGTCATTCTGACAGCATCGAAGAGGAGATTTGTATCTTGCAAGGTTGTGGCTGAAGGCTGAGGTATTGCCCTCGACTGCCTGAGCCTGTAATGTCAGTGCAAGCCCTTCCTGCACACCAGGGGCTACATGGCAGCATCCTCACACCACGTGCCTGTTTGGGGGGGTCTGGTCAGCAGTCACAGTCCCTACCAAAATGGGGCTGTGACACCTTAGGATGTCAGACCGATTGGTTTGCTATCAGTTTATATTTAGATACCTGGGGATGCTGCAATCTGATCTGGGCTATTCAGGAAGCAAAGGGGCAATGGGGTGCATTTGTATGAATCAAATTCCAGGATGAGAGCCTCGGTTGGGACATTTTGACATGTGTGGCCTCCTCTCCTTGTACCCTCATTGTCCCCTCAGAGCCTCATGCATGCTCTGAAGTAGTGCTCTCCAAGCTTCTACTAAAATGGCCATCTCTGGTTGGTCAGGTTTTCCTTGTTAGAATGAGTTTGGTCCAAATTTTCTCATTTTCCACATTTTTTTCCCCTACCTTTTTAGGAAACAAGGGTTGTAGACTAAATGACTTGAGAAAACTGTACCAGGGAGTAAGAATGAGGTGTGAAAATACCACCATGTCCCTACAGTAGTCACAGTTACCTTGCACTGGGTGTCTTATGCAGAACCATTACCTTCTTACTATGCATTGGGTGTCTTAATGCAGAACCATTACCGAGACACTGTCCCTGACCCAGGTGATGGCTGTCCCCCACACCTGGCATGAGCCACACTGCTGGAGGGGAGGACCTGCAGAGCATCACTTCATGTGTCACCCAGGAGAGCAGATGGCTCCAGGTTTGGTGGGATTGCCCTCCTATGACACTTTGGATTCACAGGCTTGGAGAATCTCATCTCCTTTTGAGGCAAAACCTGTCTGGGTGTCTGTCTCTCTTCAGGTAATTACCTTCTCAGAAATTTGAAGGAGAGAATGCTGGTGATTTTCTTCTGCCTTCTGGCTTCCTCCTTATGCAGGACTTGGCCCAGTTGAGGCCAGGGTTAATGAAGCACGCCCGAGGAGGGAGTGTTTGGGGACATCTTCCCAGGTTTGTGCACACTTCCTGTGGAGCTCACCTCTTTTCGTTTATGATCATGGAGTCAGAAGTGAAGCACTCTATACAAATGCAGCCTTTCAGCAAGTTAAATGCAGCTGCAGTAGTGGTTCTGGAAAATCTCTTCAGTTTGACCTAAGATAAACAAATAGGGTTGTTTAAGTATCCTCAATGTTTCCTTATACTTACAGTAGGAAATACTTTGGATACTGAGGGCAGTTAAAACAAATCTTACTTAGTTATCTAAGGCCTCTGGCAAGTCCCTGAGTTTCTGAGCAAGCTAAGCCACTTCCTAGGCATGAGGTGTACTAAGCTTCATTTGATAGTCTCAAAAATAAGTATTAAGGACCTGAGCTGTGAACTGCCACTCACAAAATCCAACTGAAGTGACATTATTCACCTGATACTTGTGACGAGTGTCTGCTTCCTGCTCTGGATGATGAGCAGGATGTTTCCAGTGAGCTGGATTCCTGACATTATATTACTTAAAAGCAGGAAATGCTCATTTTGGTTGGTTCAGCGTCATACCAGCCTTCCTATGCAAGGCTATATCTGTAACCCAAACACTGCAATAAGGCAGGAATCATTATATGTTATTTTTTTTTCAAACAGCCTACACAGTAAGAGGATGGTAGTTATCTCAGCCTTCCCTTCTTTTTAGTGTGCAATTGTGGTGGCGTGCTTCCCCCTGTCTCAGCTTGGCTGCTGAAATGGCAGCGCACCAGCTCCACGCTTGGAGCCATCCCGAGAAAACGTTCTGCTGCAGCTTTTAACCATTTAGCTGTAAAGCTCCCGCCACTTCCACTGTTCTAACTGCTGGGCTGAAGCAAGGCTTGCCAGTCCTTGTTTATAGCAAGCATAATCAGTTCGACTATTTATACTGTACTCATCACAGAGCACTTTGCTGTATGAAATGGTCACAGTTATATTTATACCAGTACAAAAACAAAGTCATCGCAAATCGAGGAGGCGACATTCAGAGTCATTTTTCCTTGCTACGTGACGCTGTTTCTTCAGCAATTCAAAATTTTTTCAGGCAGAGTCACTCTTAGGAAGAAAATACAGTCCACTGTAAGTCAGCAATCCCACCAGTATTTATCTGCACTTGTGTTTTTGTCTTGCATGAAGGAAATGCAACTATTTAGTCAGGTAATCTCTACCAGTTTATACCTTGGTATGAACATGCAGGGCTGCCAGCAAAGTCCCTGGAGTTGTCTTAGTACAGCTAAAAGCAGAGTTCAATCTGCTTTGCCAGAAGTACTAAAAATACCTTTTAATTATGCTAAGATATGTGTCTGGCCAGGAGTTGTTTTCAAATGCATTGTCCATGGAGTTCCCATGAAGTAAACAGAGCTCGATACGCTCGGTCCTGAGATGCAAAATAACCAGTACTGTGGGGCCCAGCTGTTCTCCTTGCTGGCATCACCAGCAGGGTGCTCCCTGCCTTGTTCCCAGCAGTAGGCTGGGAAGAAGGGATTTTGGAGAGATTTGCAGTGCTCTACCTGCCATATTTGTTAGAGATCCTTTACAGGGTAGATTGTTTACTTAATTGTTATTCTCATTTAACTTATTTGATAATTATTGAATAAAACACCCCAGGTTAGGTGCTTTTGAGATATGAAAGACCAAGTGAGGGACTTTGTTGCCAGCAAAGAAGACCCACACACATTCCCAGCGTCTCCTGCTTGCCAGCCTTTCCATGCTGTCATGGTGCACGGAGGTCAGATCCATGCACAGAGGCAAAGCCCCAGCCTCCTCTGAGCTGGTGCCAAGGGCTGTGTGAGCAGGTGCACCCTTTCCAAGGCACAGAGCCTGATGAAACCTTTCTGCCAATGTTCTCTCTGGCCCTACTGCTTTGAACTGCTGTGGGTACCCAGGGCTGTGGAACAGCTTAGCCTGGCCCTAGCCACATGGGTGCAGGTCCCCAACCCTTGCCAGGGACCATGGGGTCCCCTCTGCTCACTGCCTGCAAGGGCAATGCAGACAGTGGAGGTTGCAGGACATTACCACACCATTCAAGATCATAGAATGGTTTGGGTTAGAAGGGACCTTAAAGATCATCTAATTCCAGCCCCCCTGCTGAGGGAGGGCCACCTTCCACTAGACCAGGTTGCTCAGACCTCCTCCCAACCTTGCAAGGATGCTTGCTGGGCTTACAGACATCCTCAAAAATGGGGATTATTTGTGGTCATTCAAAAAGCAAATGTCCTGGCTTAGCACGTGCAGTCCCAAAAATCACACATGAAGATTGCCCAGTGCTGAGGACATCTGAAGCCTGACGCTTGACAGAAGTAGACGTGGGGTCCAAAAGAGGTGTCACCATCTTCACTGACACCTGGTCTCCTCCGAGTTGGCATTGTTCTGTCTCACGGTAAGGTCCTCTGCCTGGCCTGCATAGTGCAAAAGAGCCTGCTCCCAAATACTGTTAGAACTGCTCCTTGCTGCTGCTTAATGCCATTGGGAGAATGGTCCATGGAGCTCCAGTGCCACGGCCATTGTGGCATGGCTGGATTAGCGAATGGAAGCTTTGTTTTGTGCTTTCTGTAATAAAATGCCATGCTGCTGGGGCACACAGGCTAGCTACGGTTTCACTGCCCACTTAAGAAAATGAGGGCAAAGGGTGATTAAATATTAAGTGGGATGGAAGATCTCAGTGCATGCAGTTCATCTGGTAACCTGAGGATGGGATGGAGGTAAATGTGCCTTCCTAGATACCTGAGAGAGTACTACAGCAACCCATCCTGGCCAGCAAGAGGAGCTTTGGGGTTCGTCCATCACTCTCCAGTGCCAGGAGACCTCAGGGCTGACAGGTGTGGCCATGGAGAGACACCAAGATGAGGATCCTTGGAATACTTGTATCCTTTTCTATTTAGCTTTCCACCTCTTCTGTAAATCAAACACCATTTCTGGCAGCAGTGGACTGTCAATCAGGCTACACTGACAGCAAACAGAAGATACTAATGAAAAAAACAGAAAAGAGAGTGATTAATGCAGAAACTCCCTCCCAGCCCCCTCCCACCCCAGGATGAGCAATGTCCTAAAGCCTCTCCTTCAAGCAAAGCTGCTGCTGACAAGAAAGTTATTGACCTTCCTTATACTGCAGAGCAAGACTTCTGAAAGGCAGCTTTTACTCTGTGTGTGTCCATCTGCATGCAGAGGTACAGACAGCTCCTTCCACAGCAGCACATCTGGCAGTGGGTGTTGGCTTCCCCAGCTCACTTCAGCATTAGCAGTGGGCAACATTGAATTATTTCCTCATCACTCCTGTTAGCAGCTGGCTCTTCTTGAGGAGGATCCACACCTTGGCTCCTGCTCCACTCCCTCCCTCCCTGGCACAAGTGTGGGCAAGTAAATCTGGATAAATTAAGGTTCCTCCCTTTCTGAGACCCTTACAGCTCTTCTAGTGATTTTAACTTCCATAATCCTCCTTACCCCATATCCCCTTGGAAACACTTAAAGATGCTATTTTTTTCTGATATAAGCTCTGCCAAAGCTTGGTTCCTTTATGAAGACAAACTGGCAGTGGAAACATTGACAGCTCTACAGGGAAATATTGTATTGCTTAAAGAACTTTATTTAGATTGCTCCATTGCGGGGAGAATTGTTTGTTGGTTTGGTGTTTTCGTTGGGTTTTGTTTTCCATTTTGGACGGTGCTAAAGACGCCATAAAATTAGCTACAGTATTATTCTGGTGATTTGTACGCAGCATGTTCATGTGCCTTCAAAATTAAAAGAAATCATGATAAAACTAAGCAAATAAATATTCTTGAGAGGACTAATCCCTTTCCTCCATGCTCCCAGCAGCCACCAAAGCCAGCAGGGATCCCAGGAGGGCAGGAGCAGCAGAGCCCGGGCGGAGCGGCGCGGAGGGTCCTTGGGAAGGCTTTGTTGCTCTGCCATAGGGATATTAATGTTTCTGGCTGGCTGACAGCATGTGTGGCAAACGTAAACACTCGGCTCCAGCGAAGAGATGCAGACGAGGGAGGCAGGTTGTGCACACGATGGAAAGGGTCCTTGCGGCAGCGCCCGCTGGTCACGGGCCCACCGCGCCCTCGGGGAGAAGCGGGCACGGGCAGAGGGCACGGGGAGATGCAGCCCTCCAGGGAAGGACAGTGCTTTAGCAGTGCAGCAGGCACTTGCTTGATGCTTCTGCAGCCTTCTGGGGTCCAGGGAGGGTTAAGAAACCGTGGAAATGCACCACTGGGGGCACGTTAGGGGGCCGAAGAAAGTGCTTAGAGCAGTCTGGAAGATGCTTGCAGCACCACTTCTGACCGTGGTGTGTTTTGCATCAGAACAGCACCACTTTGCAGGGAATGGGGGGAATAAGTGGGAAAAGAGCAGGCCTCCACTTCCCAGCTCTTTCCAAGCGGGCCGGCTGTCCACACTGGTTCAGGCTTAATTCATGCTCTGGGTTCATTACAGCAAATTTTTAAAGCTGGAGCCTTACCCTGCACATTCTCAGCCACAGCAGTATCCCTGTGTTGCTGCCTGGGGCCAATAAGCCTTTGAGCTGTTACTTTCCTGAAGGGCCAAGCAAGGGATTTTTGCATTTTTTTCAGCCTCTTCTCCAAATAAACAAAAAATAACTATGTAAATACTTCAAAAATACCTTGAGGCCTTAGGCAGCCTGAGGAGAAGGGGTGCAAGGTGCTGTTATGCCCAGGAGTGTTATAAACTTCTCTGACTGGCTCATGGTGCTGCAGGGTGGGTGTTGTGTAGTGGCTGCTCTCATGCAGCTGCCACACGTGCTCGTGCTTCTGTGTGAAATGGGCTAACTTGGCCTTTCCTTCTTCTGAATGTTCAGCATAAGCAGGGAATAATAAAATGCAATTTTTCCACAGGGACCAGAGGAAACAAATTACTGCCTGGGTGTAGCTGAGGGCAGAGTCTGGTGCATTATTTTCTGTGTAATAATTCCCACGAGGCCTTGTGGAACCCAGGGGTTTTTTTTGTTTTCCCCTTCTCATTTTTCTACTTCCTTGAACTTTCCAAAATACTCTGCTGTAACATATTTTCCTCAGTCACATGTGTTAGTGAGGAGAGAAAAGGTTAAATTCTCCTTTCATACTATAATGTAATTCATTTCCTGTTTTTCACAACTGTCTAGACACAGATCTAACAAGCATTAACCCTGAATCCCACCATTGGGTTAAAAATAGAGGCTTTAAATATAAGAGTGTCTGGTAAGAGTAAGATTGTCGGTTTCTACCTACCACCAGGAGACAGTGCTTTTAAATGAGAACCATTTAATTAGCTATAAGTAACAAAAAAAATTACTTCAGTTTCAGAGGTTTAAAAAGGCTCCTGGTTGCTTTATATATACCAGCAGTAACACAGGCCCTGCTGAGTTGTGGCATGGACAGGTTGATTCCCCCTCAGGAGTTATATTTAGCTGGATTTACACCTCCAGCTATATTAAAAAAAAAGAAAGAATAAATTCCACTTCAGTCGGAGAGCTATAAAAAGACTGGGAGAATGTAAGAAAGGACCAATGTTGAAAACCATGGTCAGCTTCTGGTGGGAGACCCATGGACAAGATGTGCCCCAGGCCCTGCTGAGGAGGGTGACCCAAGCTCCAGAGGAAAAAGTGATGCCATGGTACCAAGAGATGCCTCGTGCTGGGAAGGCAAGGCCGCAGATTGTTGGCTCCCACCCTAGCACAGCCTTGGAATGCTTGCAGTCATGACCAGACCCAGAGGGGCTCTCATCAGCTTAGGCTGGATCATGTTTGGGCTGGAGGCTGGCCCCAGGCTGAGCCAGGCAATTGCCCCCCGTGGGCGTGCAGCCTCTTCTGACGCTTCCCACCAGCTGGGCTGCCACACTGGAGTGGGAGGAAGGAGAGAAAGAGATTTCTGGCTTGGAACATGAGCTAAATCCCTCACAAAAGTGAGAGTTTTGCTTGTGGAGGGAAAACAAGAAAAAGCAAAACTGTAGCCCATCCCAGCTCGGCACAGGGTGCAGACAGAGAGCGAAGCAGCTTCTTGGCTGACAGTTTATTGCACACACCTTTCACATCAAAGATTACCCACAGAGACATCATATTTTATGTACTTCAAGAATAAAAATAAATGCTGGTAAGAATTAGCTTAACCCAATGCTTAAAAGCCCTGCTAAAATAAGTCAAAATTCCTGGTGTCTGTGACGAGGAGGAATTCACATTTCCTGCACTGACTGTGTTTCTCTGTCTACAAAAGCAAATCCCATGGGGTGTTCTGTTTATTTATCCTGTGAAGCTGGGAGTGGGTGTCTTTCCTGTCCTGCCACCCCCTTCCAGCCACTGCATGAAAGCAGCAGCACCTTTGGGAGCACTGGGATGGACCTGGCACCTCAGCTGCAAACCTGTGTGGGCTGCTGTCTGTATTCAAGATCTGTTCTGACCAGAACTGAAATTATCCAAGGAAAACATACTAAAAAGACATTTGTTTGTTTTCAACTAAAAGTGCAGTATACTATGCATCAAGAATGGTGAGGAGTGAACTGGTGTCCTTCCAGCTTAGGGAAGGCCTTTGAACCCACAAGAGTTATTTATAGAGCCTTTTGGAAAACAGCTCTTTCCAATCTCTGCAATTTTGATCACAGGAACAGCTCAGGTTTTGTCAAAAATAAAGCAATTCCCTACATGGTTCATTGGGGTTCACCCCTGTAAAGCAGAGATGCAGAAATGAGGATAAGGGAAAGGCGGGGCAAAGCAGAGTCATAATTTTAATATTCATTTGTGTAAGAGGTTTTCAAAATGCTTTTTGGCCAAACTGTACTTCTTTTATTAGGCTCTAAGACAGACAGTAAGGGCACTCCAAGGAAGTATACAGGGTGACTTGTAATCATTGATTAAGGCAGACCCTCACCCACATTTCCTCTCCCTCTATCCCTGACTACACCTAAAAGGGTGGAGGTGGTAGCAGCAATAACATGAAAATGGGGGCAAACACACTCCTAAAAAGATCCAGTATTCCCCTTAAAGGATTTAGTCTTTGCACATTTAGTTTATTAAAATAAGTAGAGCTTTCTATTTTCAAAAAAGTTTGAATAAGAAGTATCTTAACAACAGCTTTCTCTTATTTAAAAGGCTTTGTGATCTTGTCCCATCCTATGTTTCCAGAGACTGGAAAGTCTGAGGGTTGCACTACCCAGAGACTGTCTGGGGGTGCAACCCTCTAACTGCAGATCTGAGTCACAGCATAACTACAGAGACTTAGGAAGCCACTCAAAGACACCTTATATGACAGTGCAAATGAGATTGAAAACAAAACATCTGCATTTTGTGCTTATTTCCATAGCTGGCATAGCTTTCATGAGGCAAGTAATCCTGTTTTACCATGGAAATTTCTCCTGTTCCAACCAGAGGCACATTTCATTTGCTTTCTCAACTGCTTTTCCCCAATTTATTAGGAGTCACTTCTGTGGGCTCCTACTCACATTCCTTCTGAGAGAAACCTGGGACAGAGTGGTTGCAATCCTGACACTAATAAGATGCAATTGTTCCCCACCCCCAAAAAAATTTAAAAAATAATCACTCAGGTAATATGACTAGAAAAAAGCCCAATATTTTGTAAACCAAAAGTTGGAGCTGAAGCTTTCAGATCAGTGTGAGCACTGGTGATATCACTTTCGGGGCAGCTCCTGTGCTGTGGGCAAGAACAGATTCATGAGCACAAGCTTCCTGTGAGCATGGTTTCTGTTAGAAGCGAGGGCCCGTTTCCCTTTGAGACATGATGAAGCAATAGCTCTATCTGGGATGTTCTACTGTGACAATGAGCCAAGTTCTGGATGTTCCTGCAGAAGAGTCTTTGCTTACAGTCATCAGAAGCTCAAGGCTGATAAGGTCACCACCTTGGAAGCGATGAGACAACCAACTCCGTGGTTCACATTGTTTGAACATTTATTGCAATTCAGTGTCAAAAATGTTTTACAAAAATACTGTCTGCACAGAACAGCTGTAAAAATCAGTTGAACATGCAAGGAAAGAGGAAAAAAGTGTGCAAATTTATAATGGAAGGATTTTAACCACACAATAATATTAAACAGAAGTCTTATATAAGGGATGCCTTTCACTTCATATCATCTCTAGTAACTTCAAGGAAAAATAAAACAGAACACACGCTCTCTTCCATATATAAGTAGGTATTTATAATTACTGTAGATTAGTTCCTAAAGATGAGCATATTTTCTATTTCAAATTAAAACAGTCTCTTGGTAGCTGACATGTGAGCACTCTGTGCAGCACAGCATGGCTAAAGAAAGGCAAATTCCACCCTCAGTTGCTGTCTCAGGAGAAGCAGCAGCTACACTTGGTCAACAGAGAGGGAATTTCTCTGGTGTCAAAAGTATCTATATATTTGAGACTTAATCTGCTAAGGACAAGATGGATTTGTTGTCCTAGGGCCATGTCCTGCAAAGCCAATTTGCTACCAACCAAATCACTGGAGGAAGACGCTGGATAGAAATGAGGTGCTGGTAAAGACTCAGAGCCCAGCAGCCCCAGGCTGACAGCTGTGTGAATGGCTGACCATGGCATCACTACAAGCAACGAGCTGAGAAAGCAGCACAAGCAGAGCACCAGAGTCCCAAACCTTGAAGGAGGGAATGAGTCAATACCAGCCTCATCAGCCATCAGCTCCACAGGCCTGTGTGCTTGTGCAAACACGCCAGCTACGAAGAGGGGCATTTTAATTTAAAGCTGTCCTTTTGGCAAGGTGCTGATCTACGGCAAAGATGTGCAACACGTTGGCAAAGACAACCACAGCAGGCAATGCTGGTTTGCTGTACCAAGCAAGAGATCAGTGTGAAAAGCACATCTGATTTGTTTGCTACACAACAGGATTTGAAAAGTTCCTGCTCTAAATGAAATTCTAGCAACTAAGGACCAAGGAATTTTCTGGGTAGGAAAAGCTGGTTTTGTACCTGTGTATGTTCTAGAAGGTGACAGCTTCACAAAAGTAATTGAAGTAAAACAGCAATGGGAATACAGTTTAAAACCTAGGACAAAGAAAAATAATATAAAATATATTCCCATATACAGAAAGTGGCAGGGTGCAATTAAATGTTTACATACAAAGCAATGTCTTCAGAGCAATACACATTTTCCTAATCACTTTACATAATAAAGGATCTGGAAACTCCTGCAGTTAAAAAAAAAATAAACCAGAAAACATAAGAGGGAGTACACATGCTTTATGATCAAACTTCAGAATACCATAGTTAGTATAAATGGCTTAAGGTATGTACAGCTGAAATCATGCCTCTTGAAATGGCCATCACATCAAAAACTGGCCTCTTCTAGAAAGCTGAAACAGAGATCTCTGGGATCATTCCCTTCCTAAGCCTCCTCCCTTGCATGGATCTATTTTCCCCCTTCACAGCACCATGTTCTATGCTGTTGTACTGGTTAATACATCCTGTAAAGACAATGAGATTTCCCTGGATATGCTGGAAAGAGAAAACCCCAAAGAGAGGAAAAACTCTCCCTTCCTAGTATAAGAACTGATGCATACCTAATGGAAATGCATCAACTAACTGGAAAATGAAATGTCATTTGAAAAGAACATTTTATTTCCAAAATACAAGCAAAAGTCTGCCTTCCCCTTCACAACAGCTTTGCCACAATTGTCTTAAAATAAAGAGGTCCTTTTTGCCTGAGAGCAGCCTTGAACCATCCCACCTGGAAGCCCCTGATATCACTGTCAGTTTTGTTACTCTGCCAACCTCAGCCAAGCAGATGCCTTTGCACTGCTAAAATACTGACTGCTTTGTTTGTAAATGGTTAGAGTAAGGTATTTGGATGCAACAGCATTTTGTTTTAAATACAAACCAAGAGTACTGAATTCACTGCAACATCTCCCTGTACCAGCCACTCAAGAAACAATAGGGTCCCCAAAGACACCAAGGCCATCTTTGACAATTGCTGCAGCAGGAGGGTAATGACTGAGGCGGTAACTGAATAAGGCTTACTCTGTTTCTTTTTGTTTAGTCTGTTTTGTTCTGTACAGTAGTTGCTTGGTTTGCTGCTAGTTTGGACACTGACAGCAATATCCCAAGACCTCACACAAGCAACATACAAGTGTCTTATATATTACAAATCATCTTCAGCACTTCGACCCGTACAGTGCTAAGAAATAAAATACACAGTAATTGAAGTAAGTTTTATAAATAGGAGCCTCAGTTGCACGTTAAATTTGTTGTCAGTATGACCCATGGTTTCTGGGTAGAAGAGGCCAGTGAAGGGATGACAGAGGCAATGGCTGGAGCCAAGACATTCCCAAATCACAGCTCAATGTTGAGAATTTCCATCCTCTTATGCAAGGAATGCAGCAGGCCAGTTTCAAACCTGAGCTTAAAATTCTCTCAGTGTCACAATCTCACAGACGGCGAGTGCTATCTGCAGACAGATGCAGAGGAGGCAGAATGCTGCAGCATTTCATACCAAAGTACTGTTGCCTCCCCATCACAACAGGTCGGCTCACCGTGGGTGGCAGAAGCAAAACTACAAAACAAACTAACCCCAAGTCAGAGCTAGAAGCAGAAGATGCCAAGGACGACAGGTCTTCTCACTGCTGGAAAAAGGAGCTACAGGACTCTCCAAATTCAGTGGCAATGCTTCACTCAGTTCACTTGCAAGTTTCACTCCTTAATGTCCTCACTCATGAAGCCATATTTCAGCCTTGTCTACCCGCTGCCATCAACACAGGAAGGAAAACACAAATCGGCCTCCTTTACTCACAAACACCCCCCAAACAAGCACAAGTGTATTTTTCCAAGGTAGCAGTTTTTAAATCACTTTCAGTTGACATGAGTATGATCAGGAGGCTTATGCTTTCCAACAGCAGTCAAACTGATGAATGGGCATCAACACTAAGATAAAGCTTGTTATACTGCATGTGTTTTCCCCTCACGTCTGGAGAGTGACAGGCTCTGGGCCATGGCTTAGGGTGGCACAGGCTCACAGAACTCTCTGGAAGAGCAAAAACTCAGGATTTGCTGTTAGGCAGCTGGAGAAGGGCAGTTCTTGTCAGCATTTTCTTTGTTTTCCTCCCCTCTTCCCACTGCTCCATCTAGAGGCAGCTTTTTTCCCTTTTTGCATCTCTTCCAAGAATATGCAACGTGATTTAGTTTGCAAAAACACAAATACTGTCATTTTAAAATACAAACAGCTGCAGAAAAGTGTTCAAAGTCAGTTATAAAAATGTAAAAAAAGGAACAGCATATTTAACAATAATTAACTCAAGTAGTTCTTCCTGAATTGTCCTGAGTACTCCTTTTCCTCAATTTTTGTACATAGTCACACACAACCCACTAAATATTTACCCTTAGGAGGTATCCTGCTTACATCATATGCAGAGAAAGTGCTATAAGGAAATCTACTGGCAAACAGCAAAAACTTTCCACTGCAGGTTTTCAGATTGCTATGTATGAGCTGGATTCTTCAAGCTCCACTGCAGAGAAAAGTGAAGCACTGCATGCAACAGAGGAGACAGTGAGCCAAATCACAGCCACAGTGAAGTGGCCACTTTGCAGGACTGAAAAATTAGCTCTGGGTTAGGGTCAGAAGACCCTATAAAGCAGCCCAGCACTGAAAGCAGAAGGGACTAGGGTCCTTGGGTCTTTGCCCCGGCATGGAGAAAGAACCAAAGATATCAATATGTTGGAAATCCCTTGCTTACCCAAGTCCTGACTGCTAAATACTAATCACTCCCTAAGCTCCAGGGCTCTCAAACTAAACATTTGCTGCCAGTCTTCCAGTGAATAAAAACCGCATCACTTAATGAGATTCAATGGCCCAGTTCTCCCTATATTTTACCAGCTCCAAGATGACCAAATTCACTTGACAGCAGTGGGAATACAGAGCAGTGTATATGTTGGAAAACACGGGNAACCTAAGGAAGCAGATAAGAATTTACCTTGTAAGATTAAATCCAGTCTTTTGTTTCCCTATCATAGAACTTCCTCCCTTATAGATAATGCTCATCCTTTTGTCTCCTCTTTTCACATTTGCATAGTCTTTCATAAAACCAACAAATTAAAAGAGGATGGAGTAAAGTCTTAGGTATTCATATGGTGCCTATCATCTAGGCATTCAAGCACTGAATACAGCAAGAAAACTAATGTAAAGAGGTAAGCATTAATACAAGAAAAGATGCTTACTATCACAAACATTTCCCTTTAAATCATTGTACAAAATACAAAAGTTCACATTGCACACTGGATTTTTGTTTGAAAGGTACTCAATCTATCAGAGGTAGAAAGTGGTATGTTGCGATTCTGTCTCACAAGTAGGCTAGAGTTCTATCCTAAGTATTTCAGAATGTGTCCTTTTAAAAGCACGAAAGTATTATTAAACTTGTCACAGGGATATTTTTCATAAATATTTCTAAAATGTCATACTTATAAATATGTATACTAAATAAAACCAGATGGAGGAACAGTTCAACAGTACTAGCCTCATATTGCTTTCTGTCTATTAGAAACAAACCAAAAGAGTTCTCAAATAGATGCGGGGCAAATTCATTTTTAACTTCTAAAAACAAAAGATGAAGGTTTTTTTGCCCTGTATCTTGTACTCTGATGATAAAAAAGGGACTCTGTACAACATGCGGTATTTATACCCTAGTCCTATGGAAATCTGTATTCCTTGAGTGCTGCATGTCAGTGAGCAACTTCACCTTTCTTCTCTGAGATCCTCTTGTTGCTTGACTCAGGAGCTTCAAACAAACATGAATATTTACACTATTTACAAATGGAGTGTCCAAGCTCTGTGACAAAGTGTCCTGTAGGAATTGCATAAGCTGCGCTGACCCAAGTTCAGAACCTGAATAAGTTGATAAACTCTTGCGGTGAAAGAGAGGTGGAGCAAGTCTCTGGGTTGTTGGCTGTGCAGGGGTGATCAGTACCCTGGGAAAGGAGAAAACAATCCTATTTAGAGAGGCTGCAGAAAGGGTGCCAAAGCATCAGCCAGCTTAGCGCTGCCCCCCTGCAAGACATCCCATGTGCAAATAGGTAGAGCAGAGTCCAGAATAATAGACAGCTCAGAACTGGGCTTAATATCTTAGGGACAAAGTCATCAAAAAAAGAAGCAGCAAAAGATCCAATTAATTCTTTTCCCCTCTTCTGAGGGAAGAGAAGCTAGAGCCTACCATCAACTACTGGAATTTAACTCCAGAGACATGCCTTGCATATCACCACAGTGGTCAGCAAATTTTTGTCCTGAGCTGTTTTGCAGTCATCAGCTTTCATTCCAGCTAATCCTGTTGCCAAGACCTCCACTTCCATGTAATGGGTAGAGGAAGCTGCTAGCAGTGCTAAAATGATTTCTCACAGGCAGCCCTAAAACATGCCCATCTTCCAACCCTCTGGCCCCAATGGACACTACGCATGTTCAAGATAAAGATGGGATCTCTGAAGCACAGAGAAGAAAGGGTCTTAATAGCTGAGGGAAAATTAGGATGTAGGAATTCACTAGGCTATGCAGGCAAATCAACTGCAACACTCTAGGCCAGCTGCAATCAGAGGAAGCACTCGACACCCCATGGCTCACTCCTGCCCCAATCAAGTCTGTCCCACCAGCACCTCATACCTTCCAGGAAAGGATGTGGCAGTGCCTGCACAGCTGCAGTGTGTCACCATACTGCTCCTTCCGTGGGTAACACCTTATGAGCTTGAAGTACATCTTTTTCCAATCCAGCTGTCCTTTGTCAGATAAGATCAGTCGTTTGCGAATCTTAAAGAAAAGATACACACAATTATAGCAGGTCAAAAAACCGATTTGTTCTGTTCAGCTCATGACATCCTCTCCCTCGCATGTCAACCTTGCCAGGGCCATAACAGTTCCCTTGCAACACCAAGAAAGCTCTTACTTTGAAGACTTCTGAGCTTCTTTGAGCTAAGAAGCTCTTACTTTCTACTTATAGCTGAAAAAGCTACAAGCATTTTCCTGATGGGAACAACCTCACTCAAAACCATTATGAGGGTCTATTCCCACTTCATCAGCTTCACTGTAAGAAGTCTGAAACCCTAAGAGCTATTTCATACTACTTTGACCACTGTTTGGTCAGCATAGCACTGTTTTGGCTGGCAGCTCAGCAAGTAGAATTACATTTAACAGTTGTGAAAGTTGAGGTATTTTTCTCTGAGTCAATGATTTATCGTATTAGCTTGGGAGACACCCATCTCTCTTTTAGGGTTCCTTAGTTGCAGAGCCTGGATTTGAATTTACTTAATAATAAAAATAACTCCTCCAGAGCCACTTCCAAAGTCAGATTCAGAGTGAGTAATTAAAGCCAAGTCAGCAGAGAAATCTGGCACATGGTTCCTGAAGTGCAGAGGTCTAGTATAAACACCCCAGACATTCACCCATAAACAGAGAGATTTTTGTTTGTTTGCTTTTAAGTTTAGATGATCTCAGATGATTACCAGCCTGCCAGAGATGTTTACACAGGTACAAAGTGGGCAGTAGCAGGGCTGCTTTCCACATACCATCCTGTCACTCACAGAACAGCTCAGAGGGGATTTCTTGCTCTAAAGGGCAAGAGAGTACAGCTTGTGGACCACATCCACAAAGACTCTCTGCAAGGGTGTCAGTCCCTGGGACATCAGGGTGATTGCTGGAGCTTGCCTGCACGTTTTCCCTGCACACGTGGGGCAAGGAGTAACTGCAAGTCATGCAGTTGTTCTCACCTGGATTAGGACTGAAGTTCAGTGTATCATTAATTCCTCAAGCTCCTATTTCAGGAATCATTACTGCGGCATGTAAAACCCTCTATATAAATCATCTTCACAGCCATTCTCATGCCAGCCTATATTATCAGCTTGCTGCACAGCTCTCAGATCCAAGAGACAGCCAAATAAGAGAACGCACAGGGCAGACACTCTTTCTAGGGGGGTACACCAAGAACTGATGGCAGTTTGCACCTCTCCTCATACCTGTCTGTCCGTGAAGTGGTACTGGCACAGTTTCTTCCACAGCAGCCGGTCTTCACTGAGCACTTGGAGGTCAGGAGCCACCTGACCCAGGCTAACCAGGTCCCTCCCATCGCTCAGTCGCTGCATGATGTTCAATTGTAAACACAACGGCAGGTCAGTGAAAGTGGTTCCTTTAAAGGCAGGCTGGAAGAGACAGACAGAACTGAGCTCCTAAGAAGCTGAAAACCTAAGAAGTCCTAGCTTGCAGCATAGCTACTGCTTCTTAAAAACTTCACACAGAGAACAAAGCAGCAGTTCCCTCTTCTAAATAAAGGAGACATTTTACATAGAAATATTTGATCTTCTGCCCCAGAACAGTTCGAGATAACCTCAAGGAAGAAGACATGTATCTGTAGTACAATAATTAGGAGAGTTGCAGTCCAGGCCTCCTCCTCTCCTTTTTGTCCACCCCACATCCATACTCATGAGATTCTGCTCCCTAAAGTATCACCATAAGCTTTCACTACAGCAGGACATTGGCTGTATCATGGTATCAGCTATTGCCCAACCAGGTCTCTCCACCACAAGGCAGATGGGCATTACTTCTCAAGTTCAGCTCTGGTTACACACACTGCTGTGAATCTCATGCTCTTCTGACATGTGTTTTAGTTTATGTCATCACAGGATCTTGCTGCAACCACAGCAGTGGCTGTGTTGTACCCACAGCATGGGTTCCCAGGTCACTGCTGGCAGGGCTAGCTTTTCCTCTGTGAACACTTGAAGGCCCTGCCTCTTTCCCACAGGCCACAGTGCTGGTTTTCCAGGCTGTTCAGATCCTACACAAAAGCAGATCCTAGCCTAAAGAGACAAAAGGCACCCCCCATCCACCTTTGCTTAGCCTCCACAGGGTCTAGGATTGTTTTGCAAGTCCGCATGGGGTACAGCTCCAGGAGAAATTGACCGCAGTAGATCTGCATGTCCTGCACTCAGGGAAAATCCAAGGTATACACAGGAGGAAGGCATCAGCAAGGACCACAACCTGGGCTCCAGCTTCAAAACCAGCCCAGCCTTATTAAGGCAAACAGCAGCTTCTAGGATTGGGTTCCAACAAAGAAACAATGTTAGACAGATGTGCCAAGTTCATCCTTTACCCTGCACAGAGACGCTGCTATTTTAAGTTGCAGAGTCACGCACCCGCCTCATCTTTGGCAGAGCTATTAACTGTTTCAAACAAGCAGCACACAGCCCACCAGCAGCAGGGGAGAATTGCATGAGACTGCTTTTAATCATGTGGTCCCATCTCCAGCCATCCTACAGCATGGGAGACTCCAGAGGAACAATAAATACATCTGCACAACAGCAGCCCCTGCCTTCCCTCCAGCGCCTCAGTGCCGGCCTGCCCAGACCTGCAACACTGCCCGGTACCTGCAAGGACCAGAGCTTCTCAACCAAAACATCCATTTCTGCATCCCCACCCACCAGGCAGATCTGACACAATTTCTCCAGGAGTGAACTGTCTCTACAGTATCCAGAGGACATTCCTTTCTATGACAGCCTGGGGCATTTTGAAGGCACTGGATCCCTGGATCATGTCCCACTGCTATTCCTTGCCAGGCTGTATTTTGCATTCTTCTGAACTATGTCTACATATAAGCTTTGCTAGGGCACAACAGGCAAGAGTAAGCTCAGACTCTTGGGGGGGAAAAAAAAAATAAAAAAATCCAAAGCTCACACTTTTTCTGAAAAAACTTGTGTGACTCAAGCAAATCCTTACAGGTTTTCTGGATCAGACCAAAAGCTTATCTACTACTACTTTTCCCTCAGTACTCTTTTCTGACTTTTCAAGCATGACTTTTTTTGGAGAAAGAACACAGATTAGATCATAACAGATTAGAATGCTGTCATTTTCTGGACAGAAGTCTTTTTCTAAAGCAGCTGTAGCCCATACAACAAAAGGTTCGCAAGGTTGGTTTTTGTTTTTTTTTTAATGATTTAGGTCTTGGGTGTTGGAAGACATTTCCCCTTTCAGAAACACCACAAGCTCACTGCATCATAAGTAACTGGCTGCACAGAGCTGAGCTTCTTCCTTTTTCTGAATTCATCTGGTTTTGTTCCAGCTTGAACTGAAGTTATCTTCAGTGATATGAATTTTTTTTGCAATCTCTACATCTATTGTATTTACTTTAGCAAAAGTGTCTGCAAACCTACACAAATATGTATAAAACGCAGTTCCTTTCATAAGCAATGTTTTGATGCACTTTTGTCTCAATAGACAGAGTTCTTCAAGGCTACAAGGAGAACACCAACACAGATAGTATGGGGGGAAAGCTTTAGCATTTCAGTGGAGTAAGTATCCATTTGAAGTAGGGAAAAAAAAGCGTATATATAGTCCCGGGCAGCTTATTGTTGGTATCCTTGCTTGAGCAGAGGGGTTTGACCAGATGACCTCCAGAGGTCTAGTCCAACATCAAACCTGCTGTGATTGTGTGAAATGGAACAAATTCAGATTTGATTCCCATATAAAGTCAGTTTAGAAAATTATCATATGACACATGTTTCCCATCCCCCAGATGCTGTTGAAAAAAACAGATCTCATGAAAGCAGGACTCATCCAGCTGGAACAGGTAGCTCTAGACTACTGGAAGAATCATTGGTATTTTCAGCCCAGAAGCATGAAGTCATGCAGCTATTTCAAAATTTGCGTTTAATTTACAGATTAAACAAATCTAAAAACCTCAACTGTCTGATAAATGACATTTGGAGGCAATTGCTCAATTTGAGAAAGCCCGAGTTGACTTTTCACACTGAGGCCTGGCCTCTGAGCAATGAGGACAGGAGATGGTTTTCTGTACAGCTTTGTTCACACAGCACTTCACAGCTGTTATGGAGTCAAGCCACAGTCTGTGACCAGTAACCTCGAGCATGATCCTGGGTTATGTACATTGAGTTTGAATTAAGGGAGTCAAGTAATGCTAGGAATGCATCCAGTTATTTTGGCAACTCCAGGTCCTTCCAGTCTGTGCTTGCACTGGGAGTAGAGTGGGAAGCAATCACCCAAATGAGAGCCGTCAGCACAAAAAGGCTTCATGATGGAGACTATTTTTAGCTTTCAGGATTTGTGCTTACCCTGGTGATCTGAATGTTGTTCAGTTGTTGCTGCCAGTGGAGAATGCTCTCCATCCTGTGCACCCACATGTTGATGTTTCCGACCAGGACAGACTTGCCAACCCGTTGAACTAACGTGCAGAGGGATGTGTAGAGGGTCTGCAGCAATTCCCGTATTAGCCTGATGTTCTGCTGATCTTCAAGGACTTTGGAAGAACAGGAAAGGTTAAAACCAGGAATTGTCAAAATCCTTCTCTGGATCTACATGTTTCTCAGGCAAGTCATTTGCTGTAATTTCACAGGCCAAGAGTGCCAGCCTGTGCTTTTCTTTTTAGAGGAAAGCACTTAAATATTAGCCAGTCACAGCAGGTTAGACAGCAGATGGAAAGAGAGCCTCCCAGGATAAGCAGATGAGATCTGCCATTTCTGCAGCACTTCCCATTTACAGCCACTGGCAACCAGCCAGTTTTCCCCTCTGATACTGTGCAAGAACTTATCTATGCACACCTCTTCCCCATCTACCCCAGCTAATGTGCATTTCTCATTAGGTATAACAGGCTGCTGTCAATGCCCAGGCTTCAGGGACACCTGAACATCCATGAGGGAAGTGCCACATCTCAACCACAATTCATTCCCCTGAACAGGTGAAGACAGCCCTCCAGAGCAGTGGGAGCAGCAGGTACAGCACGCTGCCAACAAGGCGGCAGCAGAAACTGCAGATATGCCTGGCCGAGGGCTGGAGCAGCCAGATCTTCTGCAGTCAGAAATAGGACTCAGCAGGATGCAGAAGGGGTGGTAGTAATGAAAGCTGGGAAAGGAATCACCTCTCAGATACCTACCAGACTATAGACATTTTTTCCCCCTCCCAAGTCCTTTATTGAGGGAAAGAAAGCAGAACTGCACTACAGAAATAAGCAGTGGTGCCCCTCTTCATCCATTCTGCATTGCCTGACTATTCTCAAGGATGTGGTTCACCAAAATACATCAGATTAAATCTGACTCCCCCTCGCCATTTCCATTTCTTACCTTTCTGAACCACTTTTTCCAAAATGTTCATGTAGTTTTTCTGGGCAATGCCACTCAGTGACGTCAGCTGAGACTTTGCTATCAGCTCCAACAGCTGTGGATAAAAATAGAAGTTGCAAGCCTTAGAGCACAGCGATACCTTTCTAATCTTGACTCTTAGTCACATGACACAGCAAAACAGTCCAGAGAGTTGTCTGCTGCTTGAAAATAAAAAGGAGACAGAACAACAGAGCAAAGTAACACAAAGGGGAAGGAGAGCAGAGGCCAAATAATTAAACTCACATCCAAAGAGGTGGGAGGAAAGAAGGCATTTTAATTATCTTCAGTTGGGGGGAGAGGGAACTTGATTTCATGATTCAGAGATGCAGAGCAACCACAGTGGTGCTTGGACTGAAATCCACTATTCACACCGAGGGAACAGCGAATAGCCAACGTCACCATCCTTCACTGGGGCATAAACAAGCAGTGTCATAAGGGAACATGAGCAAATGCCTGTTTGGATGGGGATATTATTGACAGACAATTAATGAGAATCAGACTCCACAATTTACGTCAACTCCTGGGTTGCATGGGTTTTGTCAGAGCGCTGTCGCCACGACAGGAAGGTTAAGTACTGTAGGAAGAACAAAAATCCTCCCCACAACAAACCCCTTCTCTCCCAAAGTTTCCTCACCTGTTCAGCTCTAACAACTACAGTAACAAACCACCTTTCCCTGTCTGCCCTGTTTACTTGTTAACTTCCCCTAATGAAAATCTTGCTTTTACTTTCAATTAGAATTTACTTCCCATCACTGACCTCCTGACTCTTGAACAAGCTGAACAGTGAATTTGGGCTGCAGTTGTTAAAGGAACAATTTCCCACAGGGAAGGACACTCTCTCTCTTCCCCATCTCTGTGCCACCAAGAACAGCTGGCGAAGTTTCCTATGGAACATGCTCTGCAGAACATGTGGCCTGTGATCTTACAAGCCTCTCTCCCTTCCCCCAACATTATATAAATGCACAGACTGCCCACGTGTCAGTCCATTTGTTTTGCATGTACATAGCCTTCTGTTATAATTCAGAAAGGAAAGGAAAAACCTTTTATGCTACAAATCAATCAACACGTTGCCGCATGACCAGTTTATTAATCCTTTATCATCTGCAGCTCCACTATCCCATTGCTGGCACCACAGAGAGCCCAGAGAAGGTGCAACAACTTGTGTCAAGTAACTAAGATGGCTTTTGACTAGACTTGATAAGTCATGAACTGTTTGCCCTGCTGTAAGAATGACAGGAATGTATCCAGAAAGTCACCGGCAGCTTGCCATGAAGCAGGAACTGAGGGAGAGTTATTACTGCAGCCTGCTCTGCTCATCTGGGGCACTGGCATGTGACTGCCACTTAGGAGCAGTGAAGTCGCCTCGAGTGACCAATCTCTTCTTCTGTTTAATATCCTGGGCAATACCACCATCAGATGGCTTTGAGTTTACATTCTATTAATATCTTGCACCTCACATGACCAAAAAAAAAAACAAACCCAAGACTTGCACTGACTCCTGTCAAGGGCATGCTGCTTGTTTTCTTGGCTTGTTTGGAAGAAACAGGAGATGCAGGAGAGTTGGGTAATATTTGGTGCACAATCATCAGTGGATTTTTTGGCTATATCAGCTAAATGAGACTACAGTAAGTAAATGCTCCTAAAAACAAGGCAGCTTGCAAGATGTTTGAAAAGCTTATAAAAGATCTTTTCTTCATTTTTTGAAATACTGGATGAATAGGAAAAAACCCAACCAATGTCCCACAGTAGTCTGTAATACTCTGCTTACCCTAAACTGTTTAGTCTTCAGACCTTTGATTATAGTGATCAATTTGCCAGACTCCATCTGTACACTGGCCACACATGCACCCAGATTAGCTTGTCTGTGCACAAACAACTGCTGTCTCCAGATTGCACTGTTCTGGAACTGGCACAGAGACAGCTTCCTCCAGGCTGGGTGTTAGCAATATTGTGCCCATTACTAAAAACACTAAAATGCATGCAGTGATAAGCATCATGTAATGTAATATCAGAGGAGTTGGACACCAGGGCCATTCTTTTAGAAGAATGAGGATAAAAATCTCAGTTCCTTGAAGAACACTAAATTGGTACAAAATTAATTTAGCCAAAGGGACAGATTCAAATTTGCCCTGTGTTTATCAAGGTTCAATTTATGTTCAGTGAACGAACTCAGATATCATGTGTCACCTCCCTTCTCCTATAGCAATAAACACAGGATGAAATTCCATATGAAAACTATGTTGTGAATACTTCTAGGGCTACTCCACTCCCCAGGGACCTGACTGAAGCTAGCTAGTCCTCCAAATCAAAAGACACATGTGCTCATATAATACACAAAAACCAGATAAGCAGTAGAGTTCATCTGTGCCCCACATGCTCCAGTGCATTGGGGGTCTTGTAGTGTTGACACAGGCCCCGAGTATGGTCTCAGTTAATGGATTGCCAAACGGGGGTCTACAGCAGTATAAAAAATAAATCAATGTTGCCACTTGCACATGCTAAAGCAGACTGATGAATTCAGATTAATGCTGAGTAGGGTAAAAAGACTGAGGAGCTGCAAGCGTGCGTTATGATGTGGCTGCATTAAGTCCAGCCCACGTTCAACTGAGAGGGACAGATGGTAGGAGAGAGTGCACAGGGAAAGGTTAAGAGCAATTTTAAAAGGTCTACTTTTCAAATACACTAAGTAATTGCATTCCAGCCGATTTTAACTGGAACTGGGAAATCTGCAACACCTCTGGAAAACAGAACATTAGATCCAAATTCACTCTTCCAACTCCTCAGAAGCTGAGAAAGGTGACCTGGTAGCTCCACTAAAAAAATCCTCCCCTATTTTTTTTGTTATCAGAGGTTTGCCAGAACTATTGAGAAAAGGCAAGAGATGCAGTGGGCTATCCCAGAGCCTCTGCAAAGCTGGCAGGAGTCAGCATCTTCCACGCAGGACAGTAACCTGCTCATTTCTCCTGAGTGCACTGGGGCTCCTGCTCAAATCCACCAGCCATTGGTCCAGAGCAGGCAGTGAAACAAAGTCTCTCAGCTTCAGCAGCAGAGCAGATCCTTCTCCTCCCATAAGCACAAGATAAAAAATAGCAAACAGAATAGTGTCATGTGGCAGGGAACTAGGGCCCCTGTTTCAGGGCCATGAAAACACTGCTGTGCACCCATGACTACTGTGTGCAGCACTGCTTAGACCTGCTACAGCCAGATGGCACTTTGGCCACAGTCTTGGTTCAACCCAGGGGTGTGCAGGCAATCCATACCCCAAATAACCACTGCTGGGGCTTACAGCACACAGAGCCAAAAAATTCTCAGCAGTCCTGCTGCGCTGAGCAGGAGAATAGAACCTTGACTCAAAAAGGGAAATGCTCTGTAGTGATTAAAATCACAAGTCTTAAATGACTGAAGTGTAAATTCCCCAGCAAATACCTCAAGCTGGCTATATGAAAACTGGACTGCACTGTGTGGGGATCCATAAGTTCCTGATGGTTGGGGATGTGACTCCTCACATCTGGAATGTTTAGAAAAAGTGAAAAATTCCTCATCCAGCCCCACTTTGTTCTCACAGCCCTTCACTTTTGGTGGCTGAAATGTCACACTGGCTGTCAGCTGACAGGTAGAGCAAGAGCAAGGCGAGTTATAATGATTTACAGTGCAGGTGCTGACAGATCTCCATGAGACAGCATCCAGCTGATATTCTTTCAGGACAGCATAGATGCAGGACTCCTGGAGCTAACCTCTATTAAAACTTAAGAAGCAAATTTAAGAGACTACTTTAGAAGGCTGCACACAACAGCCTCATGTTATTTTAGAAGAGGCCCAGGCAACTTAACCTGACCTAAGCTTTTATGACCAGAAACAGCATCTTCCCTTGAGACTACACAACCATCATATGAGAAATCTCTGAAGAAACAGACTGCAAAACCTGTCATCTGAACACAGTGTTCCTGAAGGAAAACCAGCCTATGGGCTGCAGGCACCTTTGTCTTTGCTCCCATTAATTATGCTTATAGAATACTTCCAGTCTTTTCATTAAATCTCTAAGACCAGAGAAACCAGGGCTGCTTCAGATCAACAGCAGTTTGGGTCCTCTGGGTCAATCACACACTTCCTTATTGGCCCTGAAAAGGAACACTGATTGTTCTGTAACATGTAAGCAGATGTACTAATTTGAAGGATCAGCAAGGACCAAGTCATGGCACCAATACCTATAACTTGGCACTTCCGGAGCTGTACCAGCAGACCATCAAGATAAGATTGATGTTAGAGGAAAATTTCTTCAGCTTCACTTACATGGACTCACTGGCTCCAGCTGATGGTATTTGCCCATGAAAAATACCTGCCAAGCTTCTTGCAGCTCATACCTCCAACCCCACTTGAAGGAGGTGCCCATTTTATCTGTGTGCCATTAGGAACTCCAAGAACTTAGTTTGGGTGTATCTAAAGGAGAAACTTCTGTGACAAGAAAGCAAGCACCAAAGACACTCAAGCACTGCTCACTTTTGTTTAGAAAAAATCAGAAAGGTAAGTTCATGTTAAGCCTGAAAGCCCATTTTGCTACCAGCAAGTGATGCAGCTTTTGTCTCTATATGGCAAGCTCAGGTGTAGCTGCAGAACCTCAAACCTGCAGCTGTTTCTCTCCTTTCTTCCCCTACAGACATTGTTATATTCTTTCCCAGCCTCCAATTCTAAACTCCCCTCCTTGAAAAGCATTTGATAATTAAGGACCGTGACATTAATATCAGATACCCTGAGCAAGGAGTGGAACTAGAGAGAACAAGGAGAGGGTAAGAAGGGAAAAATGTTTCCTGCCAATGTTTAAGGCATTTTCCATGTGATAGATTGCCTATCTGTGTGCTCTAGGAGGCCTGCAACTTGCAAAGGAACATAAATATGATCCACATCTAGGCAGAGCTTTTCATGAGTAAATCTGGCATACAAGGCATTTTATAAACTACTATCCACTGGAGACTTGGCTGATACAAGCCTTTCATGTTAAGAAGTCAATTTTACAATTTAATCCATGGTACCAGGTTTAATATCGTCTTTAAACTACAAGTCAACCTCAATTAGAAAGCTTCATACTTCTCAGTAGTACTGTATCTATAAAACTACTGGGGGAAAGCTACTCTTAAAAGCTCAGAAGAGTGGTAATTTGTAGAAACAAGGACACATGTCAGTCTCCATAGCTTTCAAAACTGTTGTTTTTGATAAAAGCATCCCAAATGTGCTGTGTATGAAGTCCTCATGAGAAAAAGAGAAGAGGTCAGCCTGAGCTCACCCACCAGACCACATTGACTTCACTGAAATTTAAGTTTGGTCTTCAAAAAATTTAGTGGGACTTCTGTTCAACCCTTGCAGTCAGTAAGACATCTATCACATTGGGCCAAGCAGCAGAAGCCCATCATGTGGCACAGCATGACCTGAGGCCATGCTTAGCAGAGGTCTTTGGAGTCCGTCACTGTCATAAGAAAGTCTGCCAAAGAGATATCTGCAGCACTAAACAAGTTTTATTTTACATTCCTTCTTTATATTTGACTAAAGGGTTATGGCTTTGGCATGAGCTGTTCCTTCTCCAGTAATCTCCGTGAAAATGACAGGGCTGTGTGCATATATATATATATATATCTCCAATATCAGGAAATACCAACTACCTCAACACTGGTGATCACTTCTGCACAAGCAGGGAAACAAGCTGTCCCGAGATGAGTAAAACTACGACAAGACTGAGTTTACATGACCTGGATCCTGCTTTGCCTCCCCCAAAATCCCCACTCCCTTCCACCACTCCTGTAGTGGGATATCCAAGTGATTGTCCTTTCTACACAGCCAGTGGGTCATTAGCCCCAATGCCTGTACCCTTCCCAGGGTGAGAGAGGTTTTCACAGATAACTTGTCACCTAGACAACCTAGGTGAACAAATCAAGGTGAATCTGCTCAGATAATTTCTTCCTTAAACACTTCTCATGACACTTGACTCAAAGGGAAAGCAATACCACTGCTGCTTGCTTCAGAACCTAACACCTGAACAGCTGTTGCCTCACCAGTCATCAGCTGTTCACAAGACATGAAAAGGAGCTGTTCATGAGCAGCCTCAAGTTAATAACTTTTTTTTAAACCTTACTGAAATCCAAATCTTGCTAAGCATTCTGAAATTCAAGATCAATCTGCAGATCATATGCAGAAAAACATAAAAGTATCCACAGCCCTCGGGACAGTAGGTCCCCCAACCACTACCACCTTCTTGGCCACCCCAAGCCAAGAGAGAAGCCCTGACCTATTATGCAAAGTCAGAACACAGGAAAGCTGACGACTCCTTCCTTATTAATGTTGTCAGGACTAAACGAACATTTCACCCACTGAAACCACTGCCAGTCTCAAAGGATTAAGAGCAACTGTGACCCAGAGAAGTTAAGATCAGTGCCACCGAGAGGTTCACCCCATGCCCTCATTCCCAAAATGCTCAGCTCCCCTGAGTCTCTTCTTTATCACCTCAATGGAGACAAAGCACCACAGACCTTGGACTGGAGCTTCCAGAGCAAAGAGGTCTCCACTGCCCTGTGGCATCTGCAGAGAACCCATGTTATTTTTCAGAAGCTGAACTGAAAACTCAGGAACTAGAAGCCAAGCTTTCCGGGTTTCAAAAGTGAATGACACAATTGAAAAATAGTAGGAATGCTAGGCTAAGGACAGCTTATCTTCCACATTATCACCACTTTCCTCCATTTTAATAAATTAAAGACAAGATTTGTGCATCTATCCACACACAAAACTTCCATGAATTACTTCATGCAGAAAAGGCCAACACACCCACTTGCATGCTCAGACACCTCTTCTTTGCAAGTGCTTCCCATTATCCAATTGGTGCTCAGTTCAGAGCCTCCACCACCATCACATCACAGTAAACCCTCGACTTTGACTCACCCTCACGACGTAGTTGAATCTCCTGGAATCCAGGATAGCACTGGAGAAGTCAAGCCGGTTGAAGGCTTCTCCCAAAGTGCAGTAACCATGGCGCTGAGAAGAAAAAACACTGGGTCATGTTTTAGCAGACTTGGGTCCAGACGGCACCAGGTAGACCTAGTGACTCAGAGCAACTCAGTTCAGCAAGCTGATGGGTACAAATCATAGGAGCAGCTCACAGCCAGAGGAGGCAGGCCTGGCTCCCACTGAGCAGCACTTACTGACATCAGGAGTGGGCATGGCCCAATGTAGATTACGGTAGTTTCCCAAGAGAGACCCATGCTATGCTCATGACCCATGAGTTTACATGTGAGAATGAGCCACACATTCCTGGGGTTCAATATATGGTGTGAGTTTGGGGCAGTCTTGTACAGCCGCTTCTCTCCATAAGCACAAGCAAGCCATTGTGATAAATTCCAATGATTTTCCATGTTAGGACAGTACTGGGTAAAAGCCAAGAACAGTATTATGGCTTGGCCTGCACTTGGCTGTTTTTTTTAAAATGAGGGAAGCAAACAAGTCATATTTTAAACACATGAACAAAGGCTTCTACATCAAGCCGTGGATCCCTGATAGGGGCTTAAAATCATTACTGAAATTCCAGCCACAAGCCAGATCTTCCACTTATTTCTTAAGAGCTTCTGCTGATTTATATCAGCACAGGATCTTACACTGCTTGTAAAAATCAGTAGAAAAGAGAACAAAGAACCTATAGAGGCACTTACCTCTTTTGTGCTTCCCTTGTGAACATAGATCCACTTCTCCTGGTGGAAATCTGTTTGGACAAAGACATTTCACTCAGTTAATCTTCCACCTCAGAGAGCTGCATCTCTGTTCTGCTCATAACTGTCTTTTAGTATAAATTATTTTGTTTACACCACCACACTTGAAACCAAATCTAACAACTTGCTGAGCTGCTTTGTTTCTATACAGCTTTATTTGAGACTGTAGCCCTAAGTCTCAGAAAAGGCTTCTGTTTCACTGACACAGCTCAAGACTGTAAATGTTTAATCTGCCAGCCACAGATATACCATAGCACCTCCTCTTCTTTGGTCCCAGACAGTAAGTGTGGCTGACAGCCAGGTTTTGTTGTTATTGATTTAATTAACTATTTATTACCTTGGTTACAGGCTTGGGATTGTATGTCAGATTTGAAGTTGAGCAAAATTGTCATGAGACACCAGGCATGTAAGAGAGCTTTTAGCAGTGAGGTCAGGCTCAGAGGAGCATGCTTATGCTTGCAGCTAACTTGCTAAAAAAGAAAAAAAACTATGTGGGACCAAAACCTTCCTATTTCTAATTGCTCCTCCCTTCCCTCAGAATAGGAGTTGTCCCATCCATTCCCCAAAATAACTTCCCAATACCCAGCACACACTGCTAACTGTTCGCAGAAGAGCCTGTACTATAAGCAGTTATGCGGCTCAGTCCTCCCACTCCATTTTCACATGGGCTTTTGACCCTACTTCCACCACACACTGGCAATTTAACTGCTAGTATAAAATAAATTCTCCTCCCCACCCTGCTGGACTCCTTCCTATAAAGAAAATATTGAGCTCCTAGAGCAACCTGTAAATTAATGAACTGAAGCTAAGGAATGTACTCCTGCCTGATTCTGTAAGTCCAAGGACAGACCCAGTCTCAGTTACAGGCATGCTGACCCTGCATCAAGCTCTTTTTAATAGTAGGTCACAGCAGAATCCAGCCAAAAACTGTCATGGTAACATTTGTTTGTTCAGAGAACTGAATACACTGAGGGGCCAACTTCTGGCAACAATTTCCAAAATCCTGGGGGTTGCACAATGAGTTAATAGCAGTGTGGGAATTGCAACTCATTTCCTCTGGGTATGTTTACATTTGTAGCCTTCACATGTAACTCCAGTACCTATCTTGCGATCAGCCCAATGCAGACCTTGCTGTCCCTGCAGGCTCCCCCGGGTCCTCATCCGAGACCCCGGCTGCTCGCTGCGCACACAAAGATTTCAAGCCTTCTATTGTTTTGAGTGAGCTGAAATCTTACTTCATTTTTCATGCACTCCGCACACAGAGATAGGATCAAAGCTTACATTCAGGCTTGTAGCCTCCAGTAATGTAGATTAGTGCTCAACATGCACATGGAAGGAAGAATAAATTTAGCCTGTTGTGCACAGGGAAGTCTACAGGGGAAAATACTGGAACTGGTTCATTTGAATGTACCATAGGAAAAAATTACCCTCCTGACAAACAAAAGACAAAAATCTGAACACAACAAGCACAGCTCCTCAGAACAAGGATTACTAGCAGGGGCATAAATCTTCATGTTAAACTGTATCCAAGTTCTCTACTTAGGTCAAACATGGGCACAGAGCCCTTCAAGACTCTAGAAGGCTCTTCATGCACTGCGCAAAAAACAGATATGAAGCATTTCCCATTCTTCTGCAGCAACTTTTGTTTAAAAAGAAGTCCAAAAAGATGTCTTACATTGAGTCTTGGCTTTGTTATTCAGCAGATCTTTTTTTCTCTTCTTGGCAGCAACATCATAGTTTATGCTGTTGAAGAGATTCTCTTTGTTGCGATCATCTTTTTTACAAAAGCTGTGAATGACACAAAACAAGGATTCTGTTTATTTCTGCATTCTGTTGAACACTATGTTTCCTGCAAGGAGAGAAAATACACAGGTTTTTATTGCGGCCTCCAAAGCTGCCTCCTTGCAGACTGCCCCTGAGAAGTAGTCTGCACAGTTTTAGCATCCAGTAATGGTATTTTTAAAGGAACCTCTGTTGCCTCAATTCTGGGCTAGCCAAGATACCCATGACAGAAGCAGGTAACAGATTACACTGTTAGTGCTGGGACACTGATGAGCAATGTTCTTTTTCACTTTTTAACCTGTTTCTCTCCTTAAGTAACACCATATCCTCCTCCTGTAAGTAGCAGATTGCTCTGAGCCAGTCAGACTGCTACAGAAGGACATATTTAGACATCCCTGAAGACATATATATGTACTCAAAATATTTATTAACAAGAGTTCCCACAAAATACTATTTCAAGCTTACAGGAAAAGCTTAGCTTAGGTTCAGACTTATCTGATGGTTTTCCAGACCCCATGTAGTAACGACTACACAAGTTAACAGCTGGGATCTCTCGTCCAAGACTGCCCATTGCCTGCTTGTGCTGGAGCTCTGCTGTAACTATATTATTAGTGAAGGGAGCTATAACCCCTTATTTCCTTCAAGGGCAATGAAAGGCTAGGTATGAAGAGGCTGTGCATCAACATCCCCACATTCTGCAGAACTTCAAATCAGCAGATCCAAGCCACAACTTGGAACTGAGAAGCCCCTGGGCAGTTACAGCACTGCTGCAGAGATCCCTGGGGGTGGCAGGGGAGGGCAGCACCACCAGCAGCCCTCAGCAGAGGCCCAGCATGCCCAGCGCTGCAGGGTGCTCCGCGGTGCCAGGGAGAAGACAGGCCACGCATCCAGGAGAACAAAACAGAGCTGTCCCCACTGCTCTAGCAGCTTGCAAGGGATGAAGCATGGCTGGCTGCAGGCCTAAACTTGAAGAAGGGTCCCAGGCACCTTGCTGCACCTCTCAGCTGCTGTGGCTCAGACAGTCCTGGAGCTCTGACAGGTGCCAAAACACGCTGCTGCTTGCAGCCCTGGGCAAGCTTCCTCTGAGACAGCTACGAGGACCCTTACGCAGCCAGGAGGCTTCCTGTACAGGCTGTGTTTACACTGCTTAGTCTCAAATAAAACCCAAACACGAGCACCATACCAAACACACCTCTGATAGCTATTCAGCACAGTCTCCTGCAAAGGAATGAAACCTGTGGGACAAGACTTCTTGTTTCCCCTGTTCACTGGCTGTCTGCATGGCCACACCATCAGCATATGCAGAAATCAAGTGACCAAGTCAGAGTTTCAGCCCCAGGAGGAACTCAGATCCCCTCTGGCATGATCCAGATGGGTGTTCTGGTTTGACACGTGCACGTGGCCCCAGAGATAGAAGAAACCTCTCCCATTCTCAGAACACCATGACCCTCGGCTCCCCCTTCCTACTCCACACCCCCCTTGCAGGGCATCTGAGCTGTGGGAAGGCACCATTGCTGTGGGCACTACCACAGCACTGCAGAAGGGGAAGAGCAGCAACACTGAAGGTGAACAATATTCACAGAAATAACGATTTGGGGAACCAGACAATTCTGCCAGCCGCAGCTTGCTCAGAACCACCTAAACCTGAGAGCAGAACATCTTAGCTGCTCATGTACCCCATCCATGCTGCTTCCTGCTGGGGGGATCAAAACCTGAGAACAGAATACAGCAGCAAGGAAGAAGCTGTTTTGGAATATCCAAGCTCATGTTTTATCATGGTCACAAAATCAATAGGGGGTCAGGTTAACATACCCCATGCAGTGATAGAATCTGAGCCCAAGAGCACAAGATGGATCTGCTTTAAATCTCACATGTCAACAGCACACCCTTGCCTGTTGACTTCCTACTGAATGACTCTGTAATCTGAAACCAACATAACAGCAGCAGTGGACGAACTCCAGCATGGGAGGCAGATTATTTTCCTGTTTATGTACTGCCAGGTTTCCACACGCTTCTCCAGGGCATCTTGACAGGTTGAACAGTTGGGCACCTGGACCTGGCACTACAAGGACCTCAGCCTCAGGTCAATACGTCACCTCCTCGCTTTTAAATGGGAAAAAGGGATGTGTAAACCCACGCTAAACTCACACTACCATCACACTCCCAACACACTACCATCAGCCAGACATTTTTCTACCTATTTACAAATTACAAACCTAAACTTGATTTTTACTTAGAGCTTACATGAAAAAGAGCAGGAGATACCTGCTACATAAACCTCATTGCACAATAACATCTCAGGAGTGGCTCACAGCAAATCCCTTCTTATTCCAAGTCCCTTTGTCATAGGCATTCCTGACCCATCCTTAGGCCCGGTGGCAGCAACCTCAACCCTGGCAGCACACAGCTGCAGAGAAAATGCAGCTCTATGAGAAAAACTTGGTTTTGACAGCAGCGATCTTGTCCGAGCCCACAACACCCACGCACGGCAAAGCTTCCTGCCTGCACCATCTTGGGGGTTTGTTGATGTTTTGCAGCCAGATTAGTCAAGCAGCACGTAAGGTACATTACTCATGGCCTGGGGAGGATTTACGGCTTCAGACACATCATCCTTCTCAGCCCGGGAAGCCCCAAGCAAGGTTGTTTTTTGGGGCGGAGAGTGGGCAGCCACCTTCAGGGCCCCCAGGAGAAGCCCGGCGATGCTCCCCGGGGGCACAGCCCTCTGGCTGCGGAACAGGTGAATGTTTCATCTCCATTTTTCGCCACATTCCACAGCCGTAAGGACGGCCCGGCCGCCTGGGGAGATACAGCCTCCATAGGGACGTGGGGACCCCGCCGGGGTCTGAGTGGCTGAGTGACCCTCGTTCGGAGCTTCCTTTAGGTACAGAGGGGCCGCCGAGCCCTTCCGCCGGCAGGACCGGGGTCACCCAGACAACGACCCCGCTCCGCTGACACCGGGGAGTCCCCTGAGCCGGTCCCGGGCGAGGGGCCCCGTCCGCCCCTCACAGCTCCCCCCGCCCGCGGCACCGCGCCCCCTGGCGGCGCCGCCCGGCAGCGGGGCCG
>WAAG01041326.1:0-10059 GCA_013390105.1 Tichodroma muraria
TATTTTTATTTTTTTTTTTTAGATATTAAGATCTAATATAAAATCCCCTGAATATGAACCCGAGGGAGATTTAAACCAGAAAGAAATTCAATTCATACAAATATCTTTTCATTGCAATTAGGCAGGGAGAGACCTACATAAACGTCAAGAGTTTGTTTGGCTTTTCATTTCCAGGGGATTTTTGATGAACATGAGAGAATTATTTGAGTTTCATACTGATGAGCTAACTTACATCCTGATCTTCTCTACCAGACAAAACCTGGCAAAGTAGAACTAGAGTAGCTCTTGAAAGCTCAACTATTGCAAGTGGCCTTGCTGACAAACAGGACGGATGTGTCTGTGCAGGAAACAGTGATGGGTTAAGGGAGTGGGGGTTTTGAGAGGAAAAGAACACCATATTTCCATGGCCAGAAGCTGTGTTCACATACAGTGTCAAAAAAACATTTTCCCTCAAAATATCATGTACTTTGTCCCAGGTAATGGGATGTTTCACAGAGATGTGGCCATCGTGGTGCTTTTAATACAGCCTTCAGCACTGTCAAACCCCTTGCAGTCTGTCTGCAAAGACAGCAGGCAAGCCCTCTGTACAGCTGTACTCCTCTTTCTCATGATCGAAACTGCTGATGCCCGGGTGATTTTCTGGAGGGGTTCCCTCCTGCAGAGATCAACTATGTACTGCCCAAGGAAAGGGAGAGAAAAGATGTGCTGTCAGGCTGATAAATGTTTTTACCGTATTTAGTTGGGATTATCCATTTAGTCCCTCCACACACACATTTTCTCTGCAGAGGTTAATCACTAACACACACAAAAAAGGCCTAAACCAGGACCTGAACAGGAAATGTAAAATATTTCAGAATTACAGCAGTTAATGAGAAGCTTGATTTATCATCTACATTCTCTCCACAGTGCTTAAAGGACTTTGCCTTAAAATTATGTTAAACAAAAGCAGCCAGGGAGCCTCTTATTCAACATGTGTAATTAAGGCTCTATTCAGACTTTGTTCTTCTCTGTTCCTTGGTCTTTTGAATCAATTTTTTCCTTGAAGAATATTTCCTGCACTGTAAGGCAACTTCTGCTGCATCACAATGTACATGATTAAGAAAATATTTATTTCCCTCCAAAATGGGAAGAACTAGAAGTATTATTTTGATCCATTTTTATTTCCAGGCTATGCAATACCCCTACTGTTTTCCCTCCTGCTATTATCCTATACATCATTTGCATCCTAAGCAGAGATTGTTTTCTGTTGTTCACATCTCCATGATGATATCCAGGTCTTTAATATTTTGCTGGTTTGGGCTTGGTTTTTATTTCTAGGACAAAAGACCTAGATAACAGTATTTCTTCAGAGTATGATTGAGTGTTGGGCTATGGTAAGTTTTGGGCACCATAATATATGAAAGATATAAAGATATTAGAAAGCATCCGAAGGAGAGTTATGAAGGTGATGAAGGGTCTAGAGAAGAAATCATACAAGGAACTGCTGAGATCACTTGGCTTGTTCAGCCTAAACTAGACTGGGGTGACACCTTATATAACCCTTCAGCTTCTTTGTGATGGGGGTGTCAGATACTGATCCCTCTGGTGGCAGGACATGGAGCTGTGTCAGGGGAGGTTTAGGCTGGATAACAGGGAAAGGTTTTTTCCCCCAGAGGGTGGCTGGGCACTGGAACAGGCTCCCCAGGGCAGTGGGTACAACACCAACCTGACAGAGCTCAAAAAGCGTTTGGACAATACTGGCACGTGGTGTGACTCTGGAGGATGCTCCTGCGTAGGGCTGGCAGGTGAGATCTGTGAGCTCTCCTTGTGGGTCCCTTCCAACTCAGGATAGTCTGTGATTTTAAGAATCTTTATGCACTTTCCCCAGCTAGATGAGATTCAGACTCAACAGTCCTGCATAGTAATTGTTATTCTAATCATATCAGAAGTAACCGTTCAGTCTGCAATTTTTTGTTAAGCCCAGGTCACAAAATCTGCTTCACCACTAGCAGCACCATGAGGTCAACATGTTCCCCTCTCTGTGTGTCTCAAAAGACATTCATCTTCCTCTCAGTGAGCTTTTTATGCTTAGGGTGAAACAGGGTATCCTCCCTGTGCTGGAGACCTGTAATTCCTATGTCTGTGCAGGTCTTCCAGGCTGTGCCTGGCCCCAGTATTTAAGCAAGAAATGGGACGCGTCTACTATAATTTTCTGGCAGATATTAATGTGTCCTCATATACAACTATCTAAAGAGATACGTTTGGATACCTGTATCTGTGTTTCTGTGGTGGTGTACTTGGGGTAGAATCACTGAAGTCTCTGGCTTTAAGCATTGTTGTAGCTCAGAATCAACACGTTAAAAGAGTCGTGGATTGTGGCCCAGGACCTGCAGAACCTGAAGTGAGGCTCAGTGAGTTGCTTTGGCAACCATGTTCCCTGTGCTTTTGCTCCTAGGAAACCTCAGAGCATGGTGTCATTTCTACTAGCTCTTCTCCAAACCTTATAGCCCTTTCTGAAATAGTTCTTCTGTCCATGATCAACCCAAGTTGATAAGCATTGATGCCTTTCATCATTCACTTCGTGCTGTTCCAGAACATCTCCTGAGGAGATGGCATCTGGAAATAAATCCCTTTGCAGCGCAGATGCCATCTTTCCTCAGCAATTCTGTTATCCTGACTGCTGCTGTGATTTATTGCTTATTGCTCTTGGTTCTGATGTAGTCAGATGCTGTTTGTTTGTTGAATAGTAAATATAAATTTCATAACAAACCAGTATTTTCAAAGTAGCATGAAAGTTATATAACGTTCCTGATATGCAGTAAGTTTATTGCCAGTGTGATTTCTGAGTGAAATTATTGAAAATTTCCCCCATGGCCCACTGTTGAGCACTGGTTACCTCATGTATCTTTGTACAAGGAGCTTGATCTGGACACCTGCCTCATCAGGACTGCATTGCATTGATCACTTTCATTATTCATTTGCTTTTATGGATGAGATTTCCCTGCTTTGCTGTCAAAGGAACTGAATGATGTACCTGGAGCTGATGCTTAATATTTTTAAGATCTGAAGCCTTCCTATCCAACAAATAACTTATTTTCTTTGCTGTCTCTCACAGAACTTTCTAATAGTAAAATATTATGTTTCTTCTTGATATTAAACAGTTTTCTTAACAGTTTCATTGCGTTATCAGCTTCATTATGTTATCAGAGAGCTTGTAATGAATTACCTGAAATGCAAGCTTATTCCCTGCGTAATAAATACTTTTAAAGGTCAAGATGAAGCAAATTAGCTAAAGGAAGCTATTAATTATGCACAAATCAACTTCTGGTAATGCAGTGTGAAGTCAAGAATACAGTAATAAAACTTTTCTGGTTTTTTTTTTTGTAGTTCTTTTTCTTATGGGCAGGGCATCTTCTACTGTAGATGGCAGGTTTTTTTCAGAAAGTTTGTCATCAACTTGCTTTGAGGAAAATGAAGTACAAAATTTAATACAAGTGCTGATGAACTCAACCTTAAGAGTACAGGTACTTTTCGTTTCAAGTGGGAAACTGATCTTTGCCTTCTGCTCCACAGTTCAATCATGTCTCAGTTTTTCCAAAGGGTTCTTAGGAGGCTTGGTGGTTGCTAGTGTGGAGTGTTCTCTAGACTGGGCTTTCCATGGACCTAGAGGGTCAACAACAAATGCAGGGACTCAACCCTATAACTGACAAAATCCCTTGGAATACTACATCCCATCTGAGTCAAACACTTTTGATATACCAACCTTTGGATTATATCTGTTGGTGAGGACTGACCTGCCTTCAAACTGGTAACTAAAGGAAGTGTTTCTTCAGTCTTCTAGTGAGGTGCTTGCGTAATTTGATATATATTTTTCCTTTTTCCTTGGCTGTATTTGAAAATCACATCTTCACACTGTGCTGGGATTTGCTAAACAAGTAGGAATTCTGTATTGACTTGCAAAGTTGTAGAAGTAATATTGCTATCCAGAATTCAAGCTTTGGGATATTTACCATTGTGCTTGAAGTCATAAGTTACTTATCTCCAGGGGACAGAAAATAACAACATTTTCTTCTGAGTCATTACACTTAATAATTGAAGATCTACATGCTAAGTAAAACTTCTTCCCCTGGAAGCAAAAGCAGTTCCTGCAAGCAATATATAAGGCTAAATAGGCAATGTGTCTCATTCCACTTACTCTAATGGTTCTCTGACTGAATTTTCTTAGATTTTGCCATATGCCGAGTAGATTATGAATGTGGTTAAGACTGAAGTAGAAAATGTTGAGCAAAACCAGCAAGTCAATTTAAAAAACTTAAAAATAAATTATTGGTGGAAAATGATGTATGTTTTTCATACAAAATCATTTTTAAAAATTACACTATACAATTTTGAATATCAAGTCAGGAAAAAGGAGAAATTTTGTCTTAGTTTGAGGTTGGTTACTCTGGGGAATATGTTTAGTTGGCTATGTTTATTTATATGATTAGGGAAGGAAAATACCTTTAGTTTTGACTACAGTTCCTCATGAACCATATCAAAACACAAAATTTTCCTGTATCAGCCCATGTAAGATTAGGACTGAATCTGATTTTTTGGTTATAGTTTAGGAAGCTTCCTGCAAGAGTTGTTATAAAGACTCAAAAAACACAAGAACAGAGGAGAGCTCTTTGTAGAGTATGAAGCTTCCTATCCATTTTTTTCCAAGGCAGAGTCCTCAAGTGAAACAAACTCAACCCAAAACCAGCATTCAGTAAGATTTCAGTTCAAAACTCAATGTTTCAAGGTCTAACTTCCCATTAGGTAATAATTCTAAAACAGAAACTAATGAACTGGAGCAAGGAGCATAGGGCAAGAGCTATATAATGTCCAGCACTGCTGCCAGTCCAGATGTGTGAATGCACCTGTGTGCTGTGGAAATAACATCCACCAAAGCAAAAACTTTTTCCTTAGGGAAAAAAAAATCACAACCATCAAAAACTCTGTATCTGCCTGGACAGAGTTCCATATTCTTGTGTAGAAATTGTGATTAAACTTTACAAACTTAGTTGTATGCCTGTCATAAGAATGAGCAGCAATGTACATTTGTGAGAAAACCCTCTGCTCTACAGGTGGTTTTTTTCTGCCTTCATAAAAACTATATTTTCAAAGCCTGAATGACAACTTTCTTTCCCCCTTAGTGATAGATTCAGACCATATTCATTCTGATCTTGTCTTGTGCACTGCAAATCAAAGTCTGGGCAGTCTTGAACAGATTTCATAGGGGAACAGGTCTCATAGGGGAGATGGAACAATAGCAGGCTGCTTTGCTGGAAATGTTCCTCCTTTATCTAACACCAAGATATGCCCAAACACACAGCAGTGAAAAAAGTGCAGTTATTCAAACTATGCTGCTCTATGCCTGGCTGGCTCACAGCCACAGGACCTGATTTTATTTTCATTACCATGTAAGATGCCCCAAGATTCAGAATGATAATGTTTAGGAATGGATTACAAATCCTGTGCTGAACTCTATTTTGCCTTATCTGAGTGCTGTCACCCATGTACCTGTACCTTCATGTGGATGAGGTAGAAATGGCAATGCTTCCTCTCCTCAGCCACCCCTGTGAGGTTTGTTTGAGGAATGTGTAATCCAAGCCCAAGTCACTGGTCAGTCCGTGACCCCTCTCCATGGATTAGCTCAGGCCAGGCCTGAGTGCAGGCTGGCAGAGCTGAACACGTGTGACTGGTCACAGTGGCTTGTGTGAGGGCTGTCTGGGCAGCAGGTAACAGCCTGGCTCCCCTTGGCAGATAAATGAAAGGAGAGGATCTCCCAGCCCACCATGAGCAGGCACCATTAGCAAGGTCAGTTCTGCTCCAGAGCAGAGGTTTCCTGCAGAGTCTGCCAGCTCCTTCCCAAAGCAAAGGAAAATGATCTCTTTGCCCAGCTGGCCTGAACCCCTCTGCTGTGCCATGAATCAGCCCAGCAGGAGATTCCCATATGCAGAAGAAGCTGTGCTCTTGAAGTTTTTGGAGCCCCGACAGGGAGTGGGTGACTGTCCCTCTGCTGTATGCCTTGTTTTTCCTATGGCAGGGATATTTGGCATGGTATGAAGTACAGCAACTGGACCCAGCCAGGCAGCTGATGTGACAACAATCCACCCTTAGGGAAGCAGGATCCCTGGCACTGATGCCTTGCAGCATGCCTGTGCAAAAGCATGGGATGGAGATGAGAAAACATCATGGGAACAGAAAAGCAGCAGAGCTTTGACTGGAAGAAAAAGATAAATCTTTTCTGAGAGGAAAAAAAAAGAAAAGGAAACCAACCTTCAGGATGTTTTTCTATTGATATAAGCATGCAAAAAAATATTCCAAATCTGAATTTAGGGTGAAATGTTCACTTTACTATAGACTCACAGTAAATCCTTGAGCATTTAATGCTCGGAAGTAGCCTTGTTTCCATCTTTTGATCCATTTCATTGCTCTTTCCTGTGTCCTGCAAACAGATCTGCAACAAGCCAGCAGCCAAATACTTTCTTACATGAACTGTGTGGGTTTGAGGCCAGCACCTACCAGAGTCGGTTGAGAAACTCCACTTCTGTGGTCATTGGATCAGATACTGACAGAGTGGCATTTAAAAACAGCCAAGGAATTAAGAGCCTCTAAGCTAATCAGACAAATGCTGGCACATGTACTACTTCCTCCATCTGCCATCCTTCAGACAGCTATGTGGCTAAGAACAATATTTCTTGACATTCTCATGGCAGATACCATATGGTTTCAGAAGAATTCTCTGGCCATGACTCCACTGGGCTAGGAGTTTAAACTTGTTCTAATCTTGTTGTTACATCTGACTTTGCATTAACCAGTTTGTCTTACCTGTAACTGTGGTTTCTTTCCAAATTCAGCAGCCGGCTGATTTTCATTAGCTTGTGCATTTCAAAGTAGCCAGACGAGAAGCTGTGAGTCCAGTGTCTGAATGACTTCCCCAGGGAGAGGGAAAAAGTGGAGAATGTGATGGCAACATAATACTGAAGTACCAAGCTACTTCAGATTCTTACCTTTCTTTCTCCTTTAAATGTCTAGTCCACTTAGAAAACCCTGGATTTGTTTACTTGGTTTCACTTTGCATAATTAGAATCACCTGTATCATAGGACAGTTAATAGTAATTTTTTAAATATGCCCATTTGAAAAATAAGAATAGCAGGGTCCGAACATGGAAATTCATTAATTTGGCCAGGAGATTGCTTTGAAGACCTCTCATATCAAGTTTTTTCTATAAGCGAGGTTTGTAACAGAGACAAATGCAGGCAACAGAAAAACTTGTAATATTGCAATATCATAACTTGTAGCTAAATCACACTGTGATTAGGGTAATTCATTAGTGCTAAAGAAACAAACTCAGACAGTAGTCTGATTAAATGGGATTTTTACAGTGATTAAAAGCTTTTTTTAATTTCGTTTTTGGCTCTGATTTAAAAAAAACCTAAGTCAAATATCTTGGAAGAAATCCAACTTAAATGCAAGTTGGCTTATGGGAGGCTTCTTCTCATGGCTCTGCATGAGCCACCTGCAATTACTACAAATTGTCTGACTTGTTCCAAGCTGTGCATCTTTGCTGAGACATTTTGTCAAGTCTCAGTTTCCATATTGAGCTTTGTCTGAGAGCCAGTGATGCTGGGCTCAAGGCTGTTCTAGAAAAATCTAGAAATACATTGACCTTGATTTTTTTTTCAGTACAGCTCAGGTAGCCCAAAGCATCTTTCACTGCTTGGGGTTTTTTTGTCAGTAATTAGCCAGATTGCAGTTCTATAATATCATTTATCTTCAGGTGGGCTATGTCAGGTAATAGCAAGGCTTATGGGCATCTGTAAGGAAATCTGCAGCTTCCTAGAAGTGCAACTGCAGCCACGCCATGGACCGTGGTACTTAAGAAGGGGTTTCATTATTGTTCATTATTATATCATTATTATGAATAATCATTATTACGTAGGAGTTTCAGTTTTGGGGTGGCTGTTTCTGGCATGCTAGTGGGGGTGTAAAAGCCTGCTGGAGGAAGGCTGGATGCTTGGGATGGGGAGGGGAGGCTCTCAGCTGCTGTTCTCCCCGTGAAGAGGCCGGAAGGAGGGCATGTAGTGATGTGGAATGAGAGGCTTTGTGTGAGCTTGTGAAGTGTGGTGAGAGGAGACACAAGCATCTCAAGGCCTGAAAGACACACTTTGGTTCCTTGCCTTCAGGATGAGATCTTGTTCTCCCAGCATCGCTGTGTCCATGTGTGACAGATGAGGGCTCTTCCAGAGGGAAAAACATTTAGCACCTCCACGGTGCTGTCAATTGGGAGCAGCAACGTGAGCCTGCTGTTGGCAACACCCTCTGGGGGAGATTGCTGATGGAGACAGCTTTGACAATGGCCACTGCAACTTTCCTGGGCTTCAGGAACTCTTCTGCTCAAGTTTTATCACAAAAGGAAAACAAAACTGAACTTTCTTTTATTCTGCTGAATTGCCCAGGCAAGGAACATGTCCAGGGGCTTGACCTCTCCTGAATATCATTTAAACATCTTTTGCTGACAGTGGAGACTTTTTCATTGAGGCCATGTGATCCCTCATGATGGGGTCTATGTCACATACACCAGTTAAGAGTCCTAAATGATTGCTGCTCTCTATGGAGGTGCTGAGGATGCTGGCTGAAGCCATTGTGGAGGATCATTTTCCAGAGAGAAGGAAAAGTCAGTCCTTTTATTCTTGTGCAGGGAGCAGGATGCCTTGCAAGCAAGTGCACGTGCTGGTCTAGCCCATGCTGTAAGTTTGATCCGGGCAGGGACATAGTTTTATTTTAATAGGTTATGTTAGCTTGAAAGAATTAGTAAAAGTTGGAGGCAAACTAGCATGGTGATGATCACCAGCTTTGCATGGGGTCCTGCAATGCTTCTTATGATAGAGAGTTTTCATAAAGTAAATTGTAGTGACAGAGAAAGTTGCATGGGTATGGCACCACAAAAATAATAGAGGTTGTTGTGGGGTGGGTCTTGGGTTAAATCTTAATCATGCACACATGCTGCTTGCACTAGAGGATACAATACACTGATTTTCTCTCTGCCTCACCTCTGGATCTCTTTTTATTTTGCTCCATCCCCATCTCACACACACCACACCACCCCCCCCCATTTTATGAGCAGGACTTTCTAGACAGTAATATATTTGGGCTGCTGCCTCTCAAAGAGGTAAACAGAAGGAAGAAATTGCCCTTAGGCCAGCTAGCAGAGCTTTTTCTCTCTAAGTCAGAAGGCTTTAGAAGACTTTTCCTACTGAGATGATAGGCTTTTAAATGGAAACCAAGGGTCATTTATGGATGGGCTTCTCTGGCGATTACACAGGGAGAAGGAACTGTCATGTAGAGAGTCTCATTCACTTCACTGTCAGTTTATTGGCTGAAATTGGCTCAGTGGAATAACTTACACCCTCTCCACATCATTCAAAAATAGAAGACAAAAAGCAGAAAAGAAGGCAAAATTAAATGCTTCCTCTTGAGTCATGGGTGCTAGCAGGGATTGTTAATAGATGCAGAGCCTTTTTCCTTAAAAAACTATGCATTTTTTTAATCAGGGACTAAAATCTTTTGGTTTTATTTTACCCATCAGTAAATCAAGCTTTCCGAAATTCTGTCTCTGAACACTGAAAGTGCCATGTAACATTTATTTCCTGTGATTGGTAGTTCACATCTTGGAGTTGGCATAATGAATCCTAGCAAACTCTCCTTAAGAGAGAGTTTTCTCTTTCTTTAGGTTTTTCAGTTTGTTTTGTTCGGTAGCTTGTTTTGGTTTTTTACTCAGTAGAATTCCAAGTGCTTGTCAAAAATACACAATATATTTTCTAGTTGTAAAGTGGACAACCAAAGGCAAAAATACATAAACCCAAATTCTCTCCTGTTCAGCCCTTCACCCGAACCAGAGGTAACAGCATAAATCAAAGGTCAGAAAGAACCTGCAGAACACAGAGTTTAGATGTCTAAAAAACAAGGGCCATCAATTTTTGTCCTGTTTCTCTTTTATTGAGACAAAGATTTAATTTGGTAAAAACTTGTCATCTTAAATCATAGTCCTC
>WAAG01041327.1:2385-25306 GCA_013390105.1 Tichodroma muraria
GGCCACAACCTCCTTTCAGGCAGTTGTAGAGAGTGATAAGGTCACCCCTGAGTCTCCTTTTCACCAGGCTAAACAATCCCAGCTCCCTCAGCCACTCCTAATAAGACTTGTGCTACAGACCCTTCACCAGCTCCGTTGACCTTCTCTGGACACACTCCATAATGTCAATGCCTGAGCACCAGTGCCAAGTACCAGGGGACAATCACTTCCTAATCCTGCTGGACATTGGCCTTCTTGGCCACCTGGGCACACTGATGTCTCATGGTCAGCAGACCAGCACACCAGTCCTTCTCTGCCAGGCAGTTTTCCAGCTGCTCTTCCCCAAGCCTGTAGCATTAGCTGGTGTTGTTGTGACCCAAAGTGCAAGACCTAGAACACAACACCATGAAGCAAGCCACTTAAGCTTTAATTCATTTCCTTATTCCTCTACCACAGCCAGTAAAGTAAGCTTAGTAACAATTCACTTGATGCATATTCAAACAAAATGTGAATATCTATCTTTTTTTACACTCCTCTACACAGAAGTATAAACTTTTTCAACTGGAGAATCAAAGAATACCTACAAAAAGTAGACTGATGAAAAGAAAGCAAACCAACTATAAGTGGGTAAAAAAAAGTATGTATTAACTGTAACAGGATCAGGTTTTTGCCTGCCCCACCAAAGTTCCCTTCTTGATAAAGCAAGGTGAAAATTACCATGAATTTTTTAGATTCATCATTTCTAACTATTTAAAAATACTAAAAACTGTGCAACTTCCATAAATTAAAAGATTTTTAGCTTCCTTATATAATCTATTCCTAGCAATCATTTTCCCCTTGTTTTCTGCTGAAGAAAAATTTTTGCACGTCACTTCCTTAAGGTTGGCAGGCATAGTCCTGTCCTTCATGCTGCAAAAATAGTTTCCTTCCTATATTGTTGTAGATGAATTGAAAATTTTGATCACTTATCATTCACATTTCAGTCTCTTTTCATATCTAATCGTGACACTGAGAACAAAATTGCACACAACTGCTGTCACTAAGTCCTGCAGCTGTTACTGCTGCCAAGAAGGTTAAGTCAATAATTTTATACACATGGCAAAGATAAGAAGCATCTCAGCATGATACCAAATGGCTTGGAAAAGAAAGATCAGACAGGGTACAGTACTATCACTGCTGTAGACCACTTTCATTTTTGATAAACATCCTCCACACCAGTCCCTCTGATGCTCTGTCAGAGGAAACAATTGCCCAAATGACAAATTCCAGTAATTCACAAAAGGGAAACGGAAAATTCCTACATATCCCTTTTACTATGAAAGCCTAAAGCAACATGTTCTCTAAGAGTTTAGTCAACATACTATTTTTTCCTTGGCTCTTTCTAATTGACTTTTTTCCCCTATAGAGGTGAAACATCTGAATAATGGAAAAACATTCCACAATTCATCAAAGCCAAAAAGTTAGTGACTCAACAATAAAAATGGCATTTTATAAGTAAATATCAACTATGTGGGTCAGCTACTTATAGGATATCACCATGCTATCCATGAACTATATAAATTGCTGACCATAACCACTGTTTTGAGTTCTAAAATATTATTGGAGGACCAAGTGGAAGAACTGCAAAAGGAGACTGAAAACGATGAATTGCTAAAAGAAAAGTGAACGGGATCAGTCATCAACAATATCTTGCTTCTAGCTTAAGTTTTGAAATACTGTTGGTGACTGGTCCCACTCACTCCCATTTAGCAGTTCCTCATTTCTTAAACCATGTAGTTGTGTTATCATTCAGAGAACACGTAGGTCTCTGTCCTGGTTTCAACTGAAGCAGATTTAATTTTCTTCACAGTGGCTGGTGTGAGGCTGTGTTTTGGATTTGTGCTGAACACAGCAGCATGATATATATCTGATCTGATGATATAGAGATGGTTTTGTTATTCCTGAGCAGCGCTTACACAGAGCCAAGGCTTTTTCTGCTTTTTGTGCTGCCACGCTGGGGAGGAAGTGGGAAGTTGGGAGGAGACACAGCCAGAACAGTTGACCCAAACTGACCAAAGGGATTCTCCAGACCATGGAACGCTCAGTGCATAGAGTGGGAGGAAGAAGGAGGAAGGGGGGAACGTTTGCAGTGGTGGCGTTTGTCCTCCCAAGTCACCGTTAGGTGTGATGGGGCCCTGCTCTCCTGGGGATGGCTGAACACCCGCCTGCCATGGGAAGCAGGGAACTCATTCCTTGCTTTACTTGTGTGTGTGCCTTCTGCTTCCCCTATGGAGCTGTCTTTATCCCAACTCGTGAGTTCTCTACCTTTACCCTTCCACTTCTCTCCCCAGTCCCACCAGTGGAAAAGTGAGGGAGCAGCTGTACAGGGCTTGCCTGCTGGCTAGAGTTAAACCACAACAGTCTCGAATTAAACTGCATTCTGTGTGCAATAAAGAAGTAAGCATGTATCTAAGAAAAAACTAGGGGTAAAAACGAGTGACCAAATTAAATCTCTCAAGCACTCAAAAAAAAAAAATCTCAGTGGTATCGTATCCTGCAACAGAACAAGAAGCAATGGCTGCAAATTGAAATACAAAAAATTCTGTTTCAACATGAGAAAAAAACACGAGCGTATATTGTAAGAACAAACACTGCAAGGGGTTGCTGGAAGAAGTTGTGGAGTCTCCAAGCTTAGAGGCTGGTCAAAACCCAAATGGGCATAGTCCTGAGGAAGCTGCTTTAGCTGGCCCTGTTCTAAAGAAGAGCAACTGAGTGGCTGATTTCCACAGTCCCTTCCAATAACTTCAGTTATCCTACCATGTAAATGTATGAATCCTAAACTGCATGAACATACCAGCTTAGTTAACCAAGCTCTTAGCAATGACACCTGCACAAACAATTCTTTCATGTACTCCTAAGTCACACAGACACTCAGATTCAAGAATGCTGCAAAATTATCATCCAAGAGGATTGAGGACAACACCCATTCTGACTCTGGAAACCCACCTGCAAAGTAATTTCTTGTCTCTGATTGTTTGCAGATAGAGATGAACATTAATATTATTGACAAAAATCAGAGTAAAATAGTTTCAACTAAAACTAGAAGGGATGCAAATTAAACTCAGAACTTATTTTTCTCTGAGTAAAAAAATAAGTATGCTTAGAACATTCAAATATTCACTGCAAGACAGTATACCACAGAAGAAAAGCTTAGCCTAGTATCTACTACCGGTTTTGTGAGACTTACTAAAGAATCTCTGATAATTCAGTTACCAAATATGACTTCAAGTAAACCAGACCACCAAATGTCAAACAATACGTAACTTGCATTTGTATCAGCAGAAGCTACAGTGCAAGTATCACGTATTTGTAGACAGCTCTTGGGCCTGTATAATTTTCTGCATTAAGTCAACAGCTGTTATCAAACTGATGGATGCAGAAAGATACAACTTTCTGCTAAAAAAAAAGAAATTCATTAGTTTTGCAGTAAAAGCAATCAAATTTATATATGCATAAACATTGCACTGAGGAAAGTCCTTGGCTCAGACTTCTAAGAATAAGAGACTGCAGTTACAAGCAAATATGAAACAAATTAAGAATAAAAACCAATGATGGGTGTAAGATGGATATAAGACATACCTATAAGCTCTGAAGGATTCTTATCACTGAAGTGTTCACATACACGGATAAACGTTTCTGTATTCTCAGGTGTAGGGCACTCACCATGCCTGAAAAACACAAGAACACATGGATTAGGAGACATCTGGGGGAAAGGGAAAAAGAGGGAAAAAATATTTTATTCAGTGTGATCTTTCAAATTAAAAACCAATGAAATAATTAAGAAGTGCACACAACTTACCCTTTACACTGGAGTTTTATATATTTAATTCCCTCTTTCTCTATATCGTTTCTGTCATAGAATCTAGTGGTGTTGGTCAAGTCTACCAGCAAACCCATTTTAACCTAAAAAAACAAAAAAAATTAAAATAAACTTATATATGTGGTTCAAATACCAGTGCATAAATACTAAATGTCTAAAAACATAGTAATTAAAAGCAACCACAGGCTACATTTGTAAGCTTAAAAATTATTAAATATTGCATTTGTTTGTAAAATCTGTATTTTACCACCATTACCGACATCTGCATTTCTTTGCGAAAGCTGGTGTCTAAATTAGCACTATTATTAGTCATCGATTATTATTAGTCATCAATTCAAAAACTTCAGTTTGCTCCAACCAACGATTCTAAATAAGAAAATCTGCTAACAGCAGGAAAGTCTGGTAAAAAAATTACTTTAACATGTTAAAAAGATAAACATGATGAAATCACATGCTTTTATGCAAAGCAGAACAATACTGAACACTAGCACAGTGAAAGTACCATAAGAAAAATTAACTACTGAGACTTACATATAAGTACACTCTCAGAAAAAATAACTAATTTTAATTTATCTGTCTAATATTAGATTGCAAAACAATGCAGAAGAATGAACACATTTTCAAGTTTAAATTTAATCAAATTAATTAAATTCTTAAAACCATCTTATTTAAAGCTAAAATATAAAACAACTTCAGATATTCAAACATGCTGTCAGCAGCTAAGGCGGCAGTGTCAACCACTCAGATGTTAGGGTGTACCTGAACCCAGATGCCTTGCCCACTCTACCCTTATGTGTCTCCTTGTGCATCAACTTAGTTGTTTAGTGTTTGGTTTTATAGCAGGAAAATAGGTCTTTTAAAGAGCCTTGTGGAAGCTACTACGCTTTTAAGAAGGATCAAAAGCAGAAATTCCACTGGGTGGCACAAAACACACAATATCAAATATATCCTACTGACACTTGTTCCAAACAAAATTTCCAACAATAAACATACCAGTTTCACTGAGCAAAAACAGCTGACTAACACACCTGAGCAAAAAAAGTATTTCTGGTTTCCTGTTTTCTAAGTGCAAGCAATTGCTTTTGGACAAAAAAATTCAATGTCATGCTTTCAGGTAGGACCAACAGCCTGGCAATAGTTTAGCAGTGCAGTTGGAAGAATTACAAAGTAAAACACCATTTCCACACAATTCAGAAAAGGTAAAATCCAATTATAACTAGAAACTCATAGCAGTTCAGAAACAGCTATTTCACATGAATATGTTGTTTAGTAGACCCTTAAAGAAAAATTTCCAATTATCTACAGAGATAGCTCCCCATGATATTCAAACTTCTGATGACATAAGTTTGTAATATCCATAGACTTCTATTTAATAAATAAGTATCATGATGTTTTATTCAGCATTAAAACTTCTAAAATAATATCCAGATCGGTTCTGAATTTCTCATTGACAACTTTGCATATTGTATTCAGAATACTTTATTTACTCTTATTACTGTTTTGTAGAAATACAAACCACTTCACAAGGGGGTCCACCTGAAAACAATGTTACATCTCCTGAAACTTCCAATATGAAGTGTAAATTGAGCTGCTGAGCATGGAGACTGACAGCATCCTAGACAGTGATTAATTCTGTAAGAATTATACAAAGGCAATTAATTCAATGATTACTTTCCTCCCTCTCCATTCCCTATAGCAGTTTGCAAATATCTCCAAAACTACTTAATTCAGGCCTGTAGGACTTCTCACTTGCTCTTCTTTTGTCTTTATTACAGATCATTTCAATCATATACAACTGAAGCTCATGTGAAGTGACACTTCCTCACACACTTCATGAAGCAGTAAGGCAAATAGGCATTGAGTGTAATTTATCCAAAGCTATAAAAGCATTTATGGTGTATAGAGCATTTAAGACCTGAAAGCAGTTTTCCTGCTTTACAGAAAGCCCAATCATTTGCATTCTAAGCCCATGGGACTGACTGCACATAACACATTACAATTTAGAGAGTGCAAAGCACAAGAAAATTATAAAGAAATTTTTAAAGAACAGGGAGATTATACAACGTATCAAACTATACAATTATGATTTTAAAAAAATCCATGCAAAAAGAACACTGGAACAAAATAAAAACCTTCCCTTCCTCACATTCCAGATATCCCCAGCTATTAATGCCTTATGCATGTGCTCTTCTGCTGCTGTACAATAAAATGGGCTTTGCTAGGTTCCCCTGCATGACCCCAGAAGTTTCTCCTTAGACACTGGAGATTGAAAACACCCTCCCCAGGAAGAATAGAGCATACTACAAAACACTGAATTCCTTCCAGTCTCAGGAGATTTTTCTTGCATTACTTATTTGAGGGAAATAGTTTAGATAAGTGATTGAATGTATCTGTGAAAACAATAGTGTGGCTGAAAATTCATAAGTAGCTTTCCTAATAAGAATTCTGTAACTTGAGCATACTAATTAACCAAACATACTTTTGAGTTAACTAATGTCCTAGCTCTTTGTGACAGAAATAAATCTACTTGTATAAAGCATAAACTGTACTAACAGACCTACTCAAGAAATAAATTAAAAAAAAATAAAATTATTCACAGCTGTCACCAATTGCTTCTGCAATTCATTTAAGAGAACATCAAGATACTATGCCAATATTGGCGATCAGAAGAAAAATGGGGCTGCCATGGCTAATTAAAATCAGTTTCTAACATTCAGATCTTTAGCAGCCAGCTCCAGGAGAAAAGGAATCACACAGGAAGCTTGTCAGAGACAGTTCCTCCCAGATAGATGATGTCTTAAATGCTAAACTGGTACCTTCAAAAATCTGTAGTAACAGCAGCATCTCTCTATTACAGAAATCCACATGTAAAAGTTTCTGCTGAAGTCTTTTATTTGTGAGCTAAATTATATGGACTTAAGTAATAACCAGTTTTGAGAAGTAATTATTCTGCAAAATATTAGCACTAAATACACACTGCAATAAAATTACAAGAACCATGCACAGTGTGCTACTTTCACCCTGGGAGGGAAAACTCACTCTTAAGAGGGCTCTTCCATTTCACATTTATTTCATTGCTGACTTGTTGAATAGATCTGTTGGTCTACAAATAAAGCACTCCAGTAACTGCTACATAACTTGGCAAATAAAAAAGAAATATATATTTTCAAATGGCAAACATTCATCAACAATGCCAGGGTCCTATACAATGTAATAGATTTGACGAGAACAGAGAGTTTGAGAGAAATTCTATGTTCTGCTAGTTAATCAAAATTATCAAAATATAAGTGGGGATCCTCATGCTACTAAATTTACTATCAAATTCTAATAATCTGATGTCATTCAAGACAAGAATTTGTAGCATTACAACAGAACTGATAGATGTGACTATTGGAAAGGCTACAAATTCTCACCATGATTATTTTTGGTGGTAAATTACTAAGGAGGAAAGCATTTAGAAATTCTGAGTAAGGCTGTGAAGTTTTCTGTAACTTCAAAATATATAAAGAATTTTAAATTACTTTAAAACATAAATAAGATAGGTTTTGGAAAATTTCCAGATATGCCTCTCAAATCCAGTCAAAGTCAAAAATAATACAAAAAAGAGGAACTCAGGTAGAATTTAAATGCACATGTCAGAGACTGAAATATTACAGTTTATGGCTTAAATATTTTTAAGAAGGATTTTTGTCCATTAAAACTGAAGTTACACCAATAAAAGCTGCATCACCAAAGCCTACCCTGAATGGGCCCGGTGACTGAGGCCCTGGACTGTAAGCTGGTCTGAGATAAGGTAAAATCGACACTATTCTCAGGTCTGGGCTGAGGAAGAAGAATACTTCCCCAGGGGAATTAAGCCCAGCAGCTTCGGGGTGGAGCCACAGCCCCAGGCTTATCTGCTGCCAGGTCTGCACAGACTCTCCCCGACCCGACCCGGGGGGAGGAGGAGAGGCTTTGGGTGTGTAGCCTCCGGGCAGAGGCACTGACCACTGGCCGCCCTGCACAGACTAGCTCAGCTGTGGGAACCCCCACCCCACCCCAGGAAAGCCACATCCACAGGACATTCACGTGAGGGACAGCAGAGGGGGTGTCATGGTCCATCAAAGGCCCCCTGAATGGTTCCCCAGACCCTGCACCAGAGCACTGCACGTGATGCAAAATGATGCAACTGACACAAAGCCTTGCAAGGGACAATGGCAAACTTACCCCGGCTCAGGGGAGGCACCTGGGCATTCCCACCTGACCCAAAGGTATATTAATCCACTGGATTCTATACTTTATGGTGGGGTAACCCCCCCACCAAGAAGACCAGATAGAAGGGAGCAGCAAGATATCATTGGGAACCACAAAAGGGTGGTATGTTTCTATTTAATCTGTCCCTGTCTCTTTCTGTGCCTCACCCATCTTTTTTTTTCTATTTCTTTCTTTCTCTTTGCTTCTTTTACTGTTAAATAAACTATATCCATTTTCTGGTGTCAACATTTAACCTCGTTTGGTTTTAATCTTGTTTTATGAAATATTTTGAACCTCAATATTCTTATTGTTTTATTCACAGAGAGTTCTGTTCGATCCTCTGTGATTTGAGCGGATCATAAAAGCACAAATGCGAGAACTCTAGCAAGAAAAATCCTACCAGTTCAAGCATGAGAATAGGCACATATGCTTCACTGATTGCACTTTCTTATCGCATTACTGCACAGTGGTACCTCTGCCACTGCTACACTGAGTAGTTCATCATCTACTTCATACCTAAGCCTAAATAAGATTAATAAAATGAGGATTCCCATCTTTTAGTCACCTAATTCTTCTGATGTTTCAGGTCTGGTACTGTTAAACAAATTCAGAATTAATTTAACCTCGATCATCAGCAAAAAATAATGACAAAACCCACAGAAAAATACCACTTGCATGATTCATCTCAGACACAATGAAAACAAATGGCACTAAACGTCCATATAAAGTTTAATAATCAATTAAACTAATTAGGTGATAGGCCTTTCTTTGCCTGGCACGCTCAAAATCCCATTTCCCACATCTCAGATGCACTGGACTGGCCACAACACTTCAGAGACCTACATGAAAGGCTGGAAAGGTCCTGTTCACCAAGGTGCTGTTCACAAGGTGCTTTATTGGCACAGTTGTGCTACACTGCAGAACAACATGCAACATTGCTACACCGCAAGAACAAGAAGCACACAGATAGAAAGGGGCAAAACATATTTAAGAATGAAGAAGTGAGCCAGAACCACAAGTCTGTAGTGGTGGATGCCACAAGGTTTAATAAGGCAAAGTGCAGGGTCCTGCGCTTGGGCCACTGCAGCCTTGGGCAGTGCTACAGGCAGGGGAAGGAGTGGCTTGAGAGCTGCTGGGCAGAAAGGGACTTGGAAGTGCTGGTTGACAGCTGGCTCAGTATCAGCCAACACTGTGCTGCCCAAGCAGCCAAGAAGGCCCATGGCACCTGGCCTGTATCAGCAGTAGTGTGGCCAGCAGGACCCGGGCAGCGATCATCCCCCTGTACCGGGCACTGGTGAGGCCACACCTTGACTGCTGTGTCCGGTTCCGGACCCCTCATTTTAAAAAGGACATTGAGGTGCTGAAAGATGAACAGAGAAGAGCAACAAGGCTCATAAAGGGTCTCTTATGAGGAACAGCTGAGCAAGCTGGGTTTATGTAGTCCCGAGAATTCGAACCTGTAAGAAAACACCTTCAGAAATCAATTAATTGCAGAGGAGACCTGGAAATGTAAAACAAAGAAAAAAAATTCTGAACAGGTGTCCCAAACAAAGCCATCAACACCTTTTTCCTTAGATCTGAAAAGCACCACTTGAGTAAACATTAATAATGAAAGCAATGTTTCAATTATTAGAAAACTTAACTTTACCTTCAGGCTCTTTAAGTAGTTGGATAACATACTCGGGTGAAAACGATTTTCTTCAGCAACCTGTTCATCATATCTTGGTCCTAACATTGTCTTCAAAGGTAAAAACTTCCCTATGAAAGATAATAAAATTTTGCGGTATTTTATGTTTATGTACATAAACATGAATTTTAACATAAATACATCTAACAGTTATGTTACAACTTAGTATTTCAAAGCAACATGCTGAGCAGTTCTAGATATTCACCTTCCATAATAAATAATTGCAGAAATAGTACTGTCAACGGTAAATTGGAATATTTTTAAGTTATGAGTTCTCAGAATTCACAAGTAAGTTTAAAAGTTTAAAGGAAATACAAGTCAGTTCATTTAAAAAAGAGTAAACATTTTTAGCTAACTTTAGGGTGACTTAAGTTGGGGGGCTACAGCACAACAGAATATAGAAAATTTAAACTCAGTACATGAGTTGAAAACATGAAAACAGCATTTTAAAATGAGTCTGTCATCCAATCATGTAAATATCAGCTCTGATTACCTGCAACTATAACATACAGTAAAGATCCCTGCAAAACAATTTTATCAACACTCTATATGGTCTCAAATAAGCATCCACCTTCCACGAAATAGACATTAGAAACCACAGAAGACAGAAAGATGTGGGAACTATGAAGCTTTATGCAACTGGTTAGCTCAGGTTAGATGTTAGTGAGCAACATGAGAAACAGCCTCACTGTTCACCTGAGACCACTCCAAAATTTACAGCTAAAAGGAGAGTTATTCTGTCATACAATCAACACATTAAACGGTAATAAATTATAGTCACTTCAACTTGACTGCTAGAAAAATTTCACTTTATTGCCTTTTCATCCCAACAGTTACACACCCTCCATCCACCCTGGTAAAGACTGCTGGGTTGGATACCTCCCCTCCATTTCCTCATTTCTTCAACTATCTAATTTTCATGCTTCTTTGTGTTCCTTGTCACCTTCAACACTATCATTCAGCCTCTCTCTCTATTAGCCCTTCCACTTTAACTCGTAATACTCCCCTGTACAGACTGACCATGCAAATCCTAAATTTACACGATCTAAACACAAACATCTATATCACCCTAATTTTTGCAAAACAACACTGTGCTTGAAAGTTTTTTTGACACTGTCATTTGTCACACCCATACTAACACATCTACTCATTCATTATGGAACACAAAGAATGTAACTAAGCTTTTTTAACCGAGACACTCAAGAATAGGTGCTGCACTGACTAAAGAGCCAATGCTACATAAGAAAACCACCATCCTTACAAGCTGGGAAAAGAGAAGAGTGGGAAAAGGGCCTGGATGTTGCAATTGTTTCCTGTAGCATCTGATATGAAACTGTACAGTCACACAGAAGACTCTCCTGTTCTCCATCTTCTGGAACAGAGAGTGAACATGTTCATTCTCTTCCTAGTAGCAAACCTTGATTTAGTGTCTGATTTGCACTCTGATTTCTTTTTGAGCAATCAAAATACATTCCTGTTCACTGACAGGAAAAGACTGACAAAGTAGTCTAGTCAGCATCCCCTGCAGCATTTAAATACCTAGAGACAGCTGTGGAAGTGATAAATATTCCATATAGAGCCCATTTACTATGATTTTCAAAGCTGAAACACAGGTATTTGGAAGTATTTAGGTGCTCAGCTTCTATAAATTCCAGTTTCTTCTTCTCTACCTGGAAAATTTGCAATTTGTTTTTTGTACAGATTCTTGAAAACCTTCCTTCCCTGTGTGCATACAAGCCTCTCATTAAGCATCATCAAGCTACTGAAAATTTAAGCTTTAATTCTAGAAAGAAATTTAAAAAAAAATCTAGATTTTTTTTTAATAATATGGACAAGTATAAAGGAGGCAGTACCTACTGTCTCTTCTACAGTTTTGCCTTACATCTTATGCTGAAGAAGTGATGCAGTAACAGTTGTAACTCAACTTAAGCCTCCATGCATAAGCTTTTGAAGATTAAAAAAATCATTTGCTGAATTAGGTGATCCAACATGTAAGTGATACTTTACACGGATATCAAAGCATCCCAAGTCATGTGAGTACCTAAACTACATTATGACACTAACTGTAACTCCTCAAAAGAATTCCCAAATTAACTTCAAAATGTTACTGGAACCCTGGGAACTGATGATTATCTACTTCCACAATAACATTCAAATTTGTCAAATAGTTTGGGAAAGTGGCTATTAAAAACCATTTTCCAAATTAGTTACCTGTCTAACAGATGGTATTTCTTTAGGCTGAAAAATAGGTAAAAATTCTAAAAATAAGAGCTCAGTATATCAGAGCACAGATATCAAGTGGATAAACCTGAGAGAAAACAAAGTGAACAATGTAAGACATCACATTTTCTACATGTACGTGCTCTAATTTTGTCACATTTTTTATCTTCAAGTCTAAATTCTGGAGCATACCAGTGAAAAAATACTCTTAATTTAGTCTAATTTTCTGTGACATGAAGCTACCAACTCAAAACATGACAAATATAACTATGTATGACCATGATATGTTCAGACTGAGCATTGACTAGGAAGGTTAAACTGGGTAAAGTGTCCGAGGTTAAGGGAATAAAATTAAACAGTAAAGCCCACAATTAAACCAAATCCCCAATTTCTCTAAAAAGTAACAGTTTTCTCATTCAAGAGAACTATGCTGGACCAAAGCATCCATTTCACCTAGTATGTCATCACCAACACAGGCCAACAACAGAGTATTAGGAAAGAGAGTAAAACAATGACAATGATAATCCATCACCAGATTATTCTCCCAACTACAACAAGCTGTATCTCAGAAACTTCCTGAGCCAGAAGCATTACTCTCATTTAAGGTGCTTTCTCATATACAATATGGATGCTTCCCATAATATCCCACAGCATGCTACATGTCTAGAAGGATTAACTAATATACATCAAAAGAAGGAGGCTGGAACACACTGCTGAGACACTTCTCATGCCTTGTCTTCTGTATCTTGCTAGCACTTTCCATGGCAAAATTGCCAAGAGAATGGGTTTTCAGTGGCCATGAAAAGCAGATACCTGCTGAGATCGTAATGCCAAGGCAGTAAGGCTGAAGTAACCTGATCACTTCAGATCTAAGCATTCAGAGAAAGCTTTTTTGATCGGAATGACTGAAGTTCTACTACAATGTAATAAATGTGAAAATGTGCAATTCTGAGGAACTGCTGTATCATAAAATCAGAAAGTGGCACAAAACTACCAATATTTAAAGAAGTGAACTGGAAAATAATGGGAGACATAGATGAATTCACCTTTTCCAGGATAAAGAGCCCTGTTAACCTGAATGAACCCAATCTCACCAACAGCAGAGTAGTTCAATACAGGGTTCATTAATACAGTTCAATACAGAGTTTCATTAATACTTGTACTGAGGTTATCTAGAAATTCTAGATGCCACAACCATGAGACAAAAGCATCATGATCAAACACTCGATGAATATGAGTCCACAGAGGCCATACAAACCTTGCTTAGCAACACCATTATTAATACACTATCAGATGGAAATAAAGTCGCATGCAGGTCCTGAGAAATCTGGCTCAAACACAAATTAAAACTAGAATGTAACATATCTGGGAGATAGTACCAACATCAATTAAACCCTGAAAATTATCTCCTATAAAACTGCAAGATGTCTTTGAATGTAAAACAGCAAAAAAGGGAAGAAGACTGATGGCATATCATTACTTCTGGTAAGTTGTTCACACTAAAAAACTAAAAATCAGGTGAACGAGAACACATCCTGATAAAGCACCCAAAGAAATGAGCCAAGCGCTTTCAGTTTTTTTACTGTGCATTAACTTCCTGTGCATGATCACATGGAAAGGAAAAGAATTACCTTGCAGTTCCTGAATAAACAAACACACAAGCAGTGATGGCACAGCAGATGACACACTGATGACCCTCATTCAACCCTCTTGGTTGCTATTTCTGAGAAACCATGGTTCAAAAGACAGACTAACAAAAGCCACAACTAACAGAGATCAAGAACTTGCTGAGAAGAAAAACACAGAATAAAGAATCATTAGTCTGTTTTTGTCATGGTTAAAGGCTTAGGCTATCAAATCTCTCTCATTAGATACAAAGTAATGCATGCGGCCATGATCAGGAGAAAGAGATAATGGACATGAGCAATCCAACAACACTGCTATTTAACTGAACCAGGTTCAGAGAAGTTCATAAAGTTCATAAGGAACTTGAGGGAAACCAGTAACCCACAACATGAACAACTCATGTTAAATACTAATAAATGCCAAATAATGTATATTGATGAATATTGAGGACTAAACCAACTGAGGCGTCTCACCAGGTTCTAAATATAGACATCAGTGTCTTTCATTCCACAACCAACTGCCATCAAAAAAATGTAAGATGATGTGGAAATGTGGGATAGAAAACACAGGAGTTGTAACTATTAAGCAAATCATGGCACGGTGCCAGTTTAAACAACACACTGAGTAGCACATGTTGTGTTTTGAAAACATACCTTTACATCATCACAGAGAGGGATATGAAAGGAGTGAAAACTAGAAAATATTGGGGGAATATTCCAGCAACTGGGGGTTGGAATTGCTTGCATTATAAAGAAAAGAATAACTTCAGAAAACTGAAAAGAGAGACTTTTTGTTTACATTATCTCATACCAGGCAGCAGAGGAAACATTGACCTGAAATCCGTATGACAGCTAACACATAATCAAAAATGAGTGTCTAGATGATACTGAATTCCCTGCCACCATATGCCAGAAGACCAGATACTAAGTAACAACCAAGACAATGCATTATGGGCAAGAATATCAAAGAAGACAGCAACCACTAACAAACCCTGAAATAGAAATGTAACACTGGAGTGCAACACTTACTCATTTTCCAGCTAAAAACTCAGGAATACATGGGTGACTGGAAGGGCACTGTCAGTCAGCAGAGTAACAAATTGACACAGATAAGACTTCAGAGCATTCAGGAAAAAGAGAAACAAACATAGAAGAGGCCGCACAGAGGACTGATCACAGAATTGGTCAGGATGGAGGGGACCACAGAGGGTCATCTGGTCCAACCTCCCTGCTCAAGCAGTCATCCTACAGCTCATTGCACAGGTCTGCATCCAGATGGCTCTTGAATATCTCCAGTAAGAGACTCAACAATCTCTCAGAGCAATCTGTTCCAGTTCAGTCACCTGCACAGTAAAGTTCTTCTCATGTTCAGGTGGAACTCCCTATGCATCAGTTTCTGCTCATTGCCTCTTGTCCTACTGCTTGGCACCATCGAGCAGAGCCTGGTTCCATCTTCCTGACACCCTCCCCTCCCTTTAGATATTTATACACATTAATGATATCCCCTCTCAGTCACCTCTTCTCGAGGCTGAACAAGCTCAGCTCTCCTAGCTTGTCCTCCTAAGAAAAATGCTCCAAGGCTCTGATTAACTTAGTAGCTCCAGTACGGCACCTTCTGCATGCCTAGCTGTCGCTTCTCTCATCAGATGTGACAGACAGGAAAAGTTTTATCCCGAAACTGAACCTGTACAAAGCGAGAGCCCAGCACTAAGGCTCCGGGGGGCAGGAAAGCGCCCGTACCCCTGCACCTCTGGGTAAGGCCGGGGCAAGTCCGTGTCAGAGGGGGGCACCGGCCGAAGGGAGGGCGAGCTGGGCGCGGAAGGCAAAGCGCTGCTGCGGGCCGGCTTTAAGGAGAACAGCCGCCCAACGGGAGTCAGGTCCGGGACAAACACCGGCCAGGAGCTCGGGAGGGAACATTGCACAGCCGTAGCCCCGGGACAAAGAGCTCTGGCCGGGACAGACGGCGAGAGGCCGCGGCGGCCCCGGCGCTGAGGAGGAGCGGGACCGGCGGGCAGCGGAGCGCCGCAGGGGAAGGGGCCGCGCCCGCTGCCGCCCCGCGGNGCCGCACACGGAGCGCAGGGAGCCGCTTCCGCTTCCGGGGCTCCGGGAGCAGGGGTGGTGCCCGGCCGGGAAGAGGGCAGCGTGAGCTGGGGCTCCTCAGCCTGGGAAGCGGGGTCGGCTGCGAAGGGAGGTGGTCACAAACTGCTACAGGCTCCTCCTCTTTGTGCAGAGCGGGGCCATAGAGCTGGTGAAGGGGCTGGAGCACAAATTCTGTAAGAAGCGCCTGAGGAAGCGGGGGTGTTTAGCCTGGAGAAAAGGAGGCTCAGGGGGAACTTTCTAGCTCTCTATAACTGGCTGAGAGGAGTCTGCAGCCAGCTGGGATCCGGCCTCTTCTCTCAGGCAGCCAGCAACAGAACAAGAGAACATAGTCATAAGCTGCGCCAGGGGAGGTTTAGGCTGGACATTAGAAGGAATTTCTTCACGAAGATGATTAGGGATTGGAATGGGCTGCCCAGGGAGATGGTGAAGTCACCATCCCTGGACATGGCCCTTGATGCCATGGTCTAGTTGAAGCGGTGGTGTTCGGCCATAGGTTGGACTCGATCTCCGAGGTCTTTTACCACCTATTTGATTCATTGATTCTGAGTGAGCACCTTCGAGCCACTACAGGAAGGTAATGGGACCTCAGCTGGAAGTAGCTGGGGGGGATCATTTATCCGGCCACAGGAGCAGTCGGCAAAGGCTGCTGTAAATGCAGAGTTTACACAGGTCTCAGGGAAGACTGAGCAGGTGCTTCAAAGAGAATGTAATCCATGGCTACTGAAGTAGCAGGCTGCATCAGGTCTGGGGAATGACCTGAGCTGAAAATAGCTGGAGGCTTGGACAGACATAATTCCTCAGCTTCTACTTTTTGCCAGATATTCCCTTATAGCCAGTAGTAGATGTGGAAATAGGTGGATCCTTCTAGTAGTGAATCTTATTCTAATGAGGATGTAACAGGCTTGCTGGTGTAGCAGAGATACCTCTGTCCTGGGCCTTCTGTTTCTTTTGTGAAAAAGCACTCAGGAAGATGGCATGCAGAGAGGTATGCTTAACAATAACTTTGTTTCCAAACAGAATACCAGTGAAAATTCTCCATGGGCTTTAAAAGTCTATTGCATGGACTCAGCTGAGGAATTGTAGCTCTGAACTATTTGTCCATGTGAAAGTAATATTTAAAGTGTGGCCTGATTAAACTCCTGTAGTAACTAAGTCCACACAGTCACTTACTCTCTCCTGCCTGTAGCAGGATGGGGGAGAGAATCAGAAGGGTGAAAGTGAGAAAGATCGGAGGTTGAAATAAATATAAGGAAAAATAAGGAACTGATTTACTATTTCTCATTAGCAGGCATGTGTTTAGCCATTTCCAGGAAAACTGGGCTTCATAATTCACAATGATGACTTGGAAAGAAAAATACTATAACCCCAAATGTCCCCTTCTTCTCCCATTTTTTTTATTGCTGTGGGCAACATCATATGGTCTGGGATATCCCTTTGGTCAGTTGGGGTCAGCTGTTTCAGCTGTGTCCCCTGACAAATTCCTATGCACCCCCAGCTAGCTCACTGTCAGGGCAGCATGAGAAGCAGAAAAGGTCTTGATGCTGTGCAAGACCTATTCAGTCTTGCACAGCATCAAGTGCATCCCAGTGTTCCCAATACTGTTTTGGTCACAAATGAAAAATGCAGCACCCTACAAGCTACCACTATGAAAATTAACTATCTCAGTGATGCCTGAAAGACAGGCTGGAAAAAAATCCCCATAGACCAATGTCTATAGAGCAGGTATTTGTTTATTGCAGCACTGCTAGTGAGGGAGATTTCTCCACCCAACTCACACACCTTTGTCAAGTGCTGTGGTATATTTATACAGTAAGTATTGCTTAGTGTTACTGTGTCACTGTAGCATCTTCACATGTGTGTCAGAACTAGTTTACATGGTATGATCTCGTGGATTTTAGGTAGTTCTTTTGCACTGCGCTTGCACCTCCCCAATTCAGTCGGGGGTCTTTGATGAAGGCTTCCAAGGTCTTCTTCGCATCTGGACTTTTCAATTTTGTCTTCGGAGCATGCACATTACAGTGTTCCTTGCTCTGTCTGGTCTTAACCGGCCTAAATTCTTTGTTTTGTAGCTAATTGGCTTTGCACTTGCCAATTTTTCATTAGTACTATACTTATCTATCTCTAAAACTATCCACCTGGCAAGTTTTTTCTTCTTTTTTTTGTCCATTCAGCCTTAAGCAACCAGTTAACCATATACTAGCCATTAAATTGTATAAAAAGTTATGATTCAGGTTATATAGGTATCAGGTTATATGGATATATAAAAACTCATGATTTAGTTTATATTGATCTCAGGTTATGTAGGTATCAGGTTATATAGATGTATAAAAACTCATGATTTAGGTTATATTGATATCTTGTAATTCAAGCTATATAAGCACCTTGTAACTTTGGTCTGCATCATCAGCCAAAACCAGTACAGGTGGTTTCAGTGAAGCATTAGGAAACAAGAGCAATAGATTAATTTTGTACCTAATTTTCCAATTACTTACATTTCAGTACTGTTTTGTCTGCACTTTCTGTTTTGCCATAAGCCAAGTGTGCTGCCTTTGCAAGTCAGTAGGTACCACAGTTTGCAGAATTAACCAGAGTTGTGTGTACAGATATAATAGGAAGCCCTTAGGTTCTGTGAATACATTAAAACAATGAAAATTATTTAATTTATAAAATATAAATTTTATTTATAAATTAAATTCTTACAAACTTCATTGCACATTTTCTTCCTGTGTTTTATAACTGGATTTTATTAGACCTAGTTTCTTCCCTAGAATATCCTCTCATAGTAATTGAGGTATTCAGTTGGGTAGGTTGCATAACTGAGTCATTAGGTTCTCATACTATGTTAGAAGTTTCTGAGTTTTGTCTTCTAAGGCTTTTGTCATCATCAGATACTAATCTGAAGCTAAAATTGAAGGTCTTGCTACAGGAAAAGACTAAATATATTATTTTTCCTAACTGCCATTATCATGTTGCTTTATGCTGTTTGAAATAAGGTGCTGATTTTCCTTTACAGAACAAACAAGCAACAAGTCAGACACCAGGTGGTGCCGAAGACTGGCGAGAAAAGAAAGTGAATCCAGTGTGAGGCATGTTCGGGAAGAGAAGCAAAGAGCAACCACAAGATACTCGGTATCTGATTTCAGTAACTTAGGAGCAACTTGGGTCTGCAAAATGGCAAAATTAGGAACGAAACCGTTTGGAGAGGGGAAGATTAGTACAAAAAGACATCATGTATAGGCAGTAATCTGTTCTCATCACCTAGATTTAAGATTCTGATATGCTTAAATAAACAAGTGCAAGAGATGAAGATCAGAAATATCATGTTTTATATGTATAATATATAGTTAAAATGGGAGGGTATATTTTATTTAGCAATGCACAAGGCAAGTAATTGTTTACAGCTGATGTTATGTGTTATATGCATATATATGCACTTTGCCATGTTAGACACTTTGAAACGATTCACGCAGGCGATATTTGCACGTGACATCAAACACCCTTTGTAAGCAGGCATGTCCTGCTTGCCTTTATACCAACACTTAAGCTGACTCTTCTGGTGTACCAGCAGAGGAATCCAAGTCCCTCATATCTTCCTGTGACTTTCCAAAGCTGACGTGGCTGTGTCTGACCATGTTCTGTGAGGGTGGCCATAGTGATCATTTCAAGGATTGCTTTGAGAAAACATCTGTAGGGTGTTAATAGTCTATGATATAACATTCCTCTTTACTGTATATCAATTTTCTTTTATCTTAGAGGTACTTAGATGCTTGTACACTTAACTCTGGTTTCTGCTCACCAATTTTAACCCTTTTCCTGGCAGAGCAGACACTACAATCAAGAAGTCATTTTCCCAGGATGCAGTTCATCCTCTGTTGGCCGTGGGTATCACTGCTTTGGTTTCAGCTCAGCCATGTTGGTTTAGGTAGTAGGGAGCTGAGTTTTTCTTCTTCCTTGACTTTAAACCATTAAAAAAATACCACACAGGAACCACACACACATTTTCACTCTTTTTCCTAATTCCATACTGAACATTTACCCAAATTGTTGCTGATGAATAATTTTACACTTGTAATGTCATAAATTATGTAGCTACTTATAATATTAATGTAAGTTACCTGTTCTACAGAAAATTAATAAATTGGGTACTTCTGACAGAAGAACACATGGTGTTGCCCTCTTCTATAGTGATATAGGTCAATGACCCTGTTACTGTTCTGCTTCAGTATAGCATTATTTTCCATGTGTTCATAAAGTAATAATGAATGTAATACAAAAAACATCCCTTGGGATGCTCTATGAAACAGATATTTCTGACTCTATCTAGTAAATACATTTCTTTAAAAAAAATAAGCAAAAACCCCCCAACAAACAGATTTGCTAAACTGAGATTGCAAAAGGATTTAGTTAAGGGAAAGTAACTGTGAAAGAAGCTAACTGTATGCAAAAGTGATTCATATAGTATTTTTCCACTTTGTGGTGTAGGTGTTCACTTGGAAAGAGACTTGGTGCAATAAGCTTGTAAGTACATGGAACATAGAAAAATATGGGGTTTATTTACCAGTTCAATTGATTTATTCCTTGCTTATTGGTTTTAATGTTCATGGCAAACTCACTTAGGAGTACAGTGTTCCTTTATCACTGATCATCACTGTATTACTGATTTCAGCATGCATGAATCTTGTGGGGATGGGTGAGTACAGGTGAATTTTAACATTGTTACTGTAGTTGTGTTTATTCCAATAGTATTTACATTCTAATGGTATCATAAGAACAAAAGCCAACTAAAATAGTAAAATTAAAGCATAGGTTTAGATTTCAGTGGAAGTTAATATTATGTTTGCTTATGGTTATGTTCTCTAATATATATGTAGGTTTCTACATTTAAAAATGTATGAGTATGCACTGACTCTTAAAAATCAAAAGAAAATTCTAGGGACACAACATTTTAAATTGGTTCCTATTTATTTGGTGCCAACAAATATTTAAGAACCTAACTTCTGAGACAAATTATGTTTTCAGGTTTGAAAATGAAAGCAAGATTTAAAAAGATATTTTATTCCTTATGTGTATACAATATGAAAAAGGGATGTTCAAACAAAGTTTTGAGTGCCACAATATATTTGAGAAAATAAAATGTCATTTACAGTGCTGTTTTTACTGAGAGCTTTGAGAGTCAGCAACAAAATTACCAGTCTTTAGTCTTCGTGACATTAGGGGGCACCACAACCTCACAGACTTGGAATGATGTAAGTTAAAGTACAGTTACTTTTCCTGTCCAAAATAAATAGGGAACAGCATAAAATAGCAAAATCAACTCCTGGAATCATTCCCTAGTGTGAGGTTATGGTACAGTTCTTAATAACATTTCAAATAGAAGACAACCCAGACATCCAGTATAGACTACACCCTCCTTTTTCTAAGAGTAATGAAATTAACAGACTAATGGATGCTGTATATATAGCCTCCTTTCAAGTCTATTTAAATCTTAAAGTTTCCTTTTAGCTCAAGCCTCTAAGGTATCACAGTGTTAGTTCAATCAGTGGAACGAATCTCTGTATGGCAGGGAGCACAGACTGAGCTTGGGACAGAGCTGTTTTAAATCCAGGTGTCTGGACTGGGTATCATGCCTGGGGTAATCACCGTAAGCTATCAGTCTACACCACCAAACACGTGTGAGCTGCACTGATGACATGTAAATCTCACACTGCAAGGGGGGATGTTACCAGTGTTAGATGAAGACACGCAGACATGGCAGATGATTTATTTAGTAGGTGATTTACTCAGCAGATCTATCTGGGAAGAAGGTGTCTGTCCAGAGGGTTGGTGTGCTTGAAAAGGGACAACAGCTGTGACTTCAAGCACTGATTTGCAGGCCTGAAAAACAAGATGCCTTGCTATTGGTCTTCTACAGCTGAAATGATGGTGTGTTTGATGTATCAGAGATAAGAAGCTGGACAACAAGCTTATAAGCAAGATGCCTGTCATTCCTGGAAGACTAACACTGGTCTCCCTAGTGTTCTTACAGTTTGACCTAGACAACTGAGGCCTTACTTGCATCAGCTCTGAAGGATGATTTTCAGTGGAAATCCACAGTGTAAAAAATATCTACATGTAACACTGAAGAGTGTATGTTATACCACATAGAATAAATCGTATGATAGTAGTGTGCTTTGAGTAGGGATGAAGTAATCGAACAATTAAAATGTCACGATGGGAGATGACTAGCAGTAGAGCAAAGTATAACATGATATATGAGAAACTCATCTAATTTAATTAAGTGGAAAGTATGACTCATAGTCTTTGGAGCTGGGTTGGGGAGTGACTAGATTCCACAAAGTAGAGCAGTGTTCTGATGCTACACTTTCTAGTTCTTCTTCTGCCTCAACATGGACACCTTAGTAAAAAGCTTGCCCTTACTGGAGGCTGTGGTTAAAACCAATAGAGTAACTGAGGTCCTGGTTAGTGCAGAAGGCAGACTGGGGCAGAAATAGCTGTTATAGAGTTACCACATCTCTACAGCCAGAAATAGCAAAGACTGGCAGTGTTTCAGCCTATAAACCTGCATGCATGATGACTAAGATCTGGGTTACTATACTGGCAGAAGTCTTTCTCATGTGATCAGTCACACAAAGAAAAGATTATTACCCACAGGCACTCTCTCAGACTTTCTGCATCATAATTTCGTAATATAACTTATAGAAATATATGCTATGATTTTGTATGTGAATATATAGCCTGTGAAGAATAATACGTGTAGGAGCTATAATAAAGTACTGATTTTATTTATAAGACCTTGTAGTAGTTTGGCCGTGATTGGCCAATGTGTATTACTGACATTTGATAAAACCAATGAAAGCGTGGGTACGCCTTTTACGATACACCTTTTTTAAATGCAAACCCGGGAATCAGCTCTCTCTTGGTTTCCGGCAAAGGCTCAGGTAAGAGCAACATTCTCTGCTCCCCCTCTCCCCTCGTGGCCGTCGGGCCTGGGGGGGAGGGGGAAGCAAGTCAGGCTGACCGGGAAAAAGGAAAAAAAAGACCGCAGAGCCAAACTGTGAGCTTCGTTGCTGATATCTGGCTGATGGAATTCGAGTTTTCTTCTCCTGCAGCATGGGTCGGTGAGAGAATTTCCTCAGGGTTGTCTTGGAGCCACGAAAGATCACGCAGATCGGGCGGGGATGGCTTTTCTGAGTGGAGTTCACTCTGGACTAATTTAAC
>WAAG01041327.1:43626-55244 GCA_013390105.1 Tichodroma muraria
TGGTTATGTGCACTTACAGGGTAGGTTGCCAGTGATGAGTAAACTGGTGTGATTTCCCTAAATTATGCCTGGAAGAAGAAGTGTTTGGGGATCCAGGACTTTTCTCGTACTTACACAGTCAGACTTTGCTGACTCTTTTGTTGTAGTTCGGTAAGTGGCTGTATGTGCTTCAAGAAGTGGTGTAATCATCATGGCCGTTGTGCCATTTTTGAGGTCACAAAGCAAAAGGTTTTGAGGACATCTGCTGTCTGTATTAAAGATTCCATTTGCTCCTTTTAATGAAGCGGTGTGCTTTCACCAAGTATTTTCGCCATCAAAATAAAATTTACTTTGTTTTTCATTTCCTGAAACAAGACCTAGAGCTACATTTAATAAAGGGCTTAATATAGAGTCAGGCTTTCCTCTAGTTTCTCTCATCACCTGATTCTTGTGTTCTTTACTGCCTAGTGATGTAGTTGCATGACAAAGAATAAGGTGTGCCCTTAAATGACACATAGTTTGAGATCTGTAATTTGCTTTTATGTATATATAGCATGAAGCTTTTGTAAGTTTCATTCCTAGCATCAGGATATTCAGAAATTGCATGTTATCATATTTAGAATAGCAATAAGTCATTGTAGGAATTAATGGAGTAGTAAATTGATAGACCTTGTCCAAATTTTAGGCATTCTTTGTATGCAAATACTAAAAAAGGGATGATGTATTTTTGTGCCCCTTCTCCTGTGTACTAAGAGTGAAAAGGGAAAAAAAATGGTGAGACAGCTAGAAAAAAAATATACCCTGATAAACAAGGTCAGCTAAGACATGAGAGAAGCAATGCAGCTGTCACCATTGTTTAATGTTGGAAGGAAAGATACTGCAAGAAAAAATTATCTCCTGCAGTAGCTGATGTTACTGCAAATTTAAGGAATTTTGATGGCTAGGTGAAACTCAGTTTGCTTCTGCTCCCTTACTGGGACCACCCGGAGAATGACAATGTGAGATGACAGATCTTGTAACCAACTTTTTCTCTGACTGGTCAGTGCCTACTCTTCATTACTAGAAATTGCACCTTGGTGCAGCATTCTTAATGGTCAGCACTGCTTCAAGTGTCACTAAATGCTGCACAAGTGCTTACTGCTCTCAGGTTTTCAGGGTTTTTTACAAGTAGCCAGATAAAGTATGTACATTACTGTATGTTAGAAGCCTTCATGTTTTACTGCTGGGAAAACATGCTGGGCATGCAGAAGGGAACTAGCTGGCTTGAGATCCCTTAGTAGGCTGTTCATTCACCCAGAAAGCAAACCATAGTGTCTGGAGGTCCAGCCAGGTTTTGCCTTTGCCAGTACATATGGTTTGTTGTGTGTGTGATCTTCCTTTTCTCACTGTGTAGTATGTAAAATGCAGTTAATACAAGGTTCTGCTTAAAAATGTTTGTAGTTTGACAGACTGGTGAGATAAATCAGGATGCACCTAGGTTTTGTGTTGTATACAGTTTTATTACACAATAGTTTTAGTAATTTGCACAATGAAGATGGCTGTTAGACTTTTCTCCACCCTTTTTTTTGGACCCTTTTGTACAGTATATAATCTATTCACACCGCTGTCCTCTCCCACCAGCAGTGGGGAGGCCGATGATAAGTCAACAGTTTCTGCTGATTAGCTGCTGCTCTCCCCTGTTGTACAAACATGCTGCAGCCAGCAGCTGGCTGAGAGGGCCATGGACATGTGCAGTATCCTCATAGCTCCTTGAGTTTACATTTGCTTTATCTTTAGCCCTTTCATTAGATCCTGCAAGAAAGAGAGAGGCCCAGTCTTTCCCAAGAGAGAGCATCTTCCTCCAGGAAGACAGAACATGCAATTTGCGAGTGATCCAGTTTCTCTCTACCACCAGACAGTCCTTCTTAGCACCTCAAGCCTTCCCATCACTTTCCCCAAGTGTTTTCTTTACTTTTCACGCAGCTGTGCTTTTTTCTTGTATTTCCTCCTAAATGCATTTAATCATTCTCAGTTTCCCTCACTTCCGGGCAAGTGTTCATATATGTAGGTTTTTCACCTGAAAAATCGAATTGAGCATGCTACATTTATTCTGCTGTGTTCTGGGTACAATTCCGCCAAGACAGTATGTACTTTTTCCTAGGGGACAGTTAGATTTTTACAAGAGACAATGATTCTCTTGAGATTTCTCCTGTCAACATGATATGAATTGACCTGTCAAGCCTTGATAACCATAACGTACCTCACTTGATATCCTAGAGGGCTAGAAACNAAACACAACTCAAAACCCCAAACAATTAGAGTTTAAGAATTGTTTCCTCAGAGATCAGGAAAGGATCACTGACCTGGACTGGTCACTGGCAGGAGAACATGCCAGAAAGATGAAAATGCAGTCTGCAGCTCTGAGACTCATGATTCAACGATTTTTATCTAATTTTCTAGGCTGGGTCTGCTGTTTGAGAGCCTGTCACACATAAAGCCTGCTTGCTACATGTGTCCAAAGCCCCTTAGCCTCTTGCTGTAGGATGGTGCCTGTCTGAGATTTCAGTGGTAGTTCCATGGTTAGCCAAACATTTCTGACCTGGTTGTGTTGTAGGCAATTTAAGGTGAGTTTACACTGCTCCTTTGTGTTTTCTCTCATTTTGGTCAAGGGTAGTCTTTCAAATTTATAACCATCGAGACTGAATTCAACAGCAGCCATGTGACTTCTTGCTGCATGTGAGTTAACTTTAATAAAGAGAAACTAGTAACACAGGTGCCATTACTTTGTCCACAGAGATAACTCTGATCAACTAACTGTGCCTGTGCACTGTTAGTTCACCTGAACTCCTATTTTCTGACTACAGTGCTGTTGGGAATACATGCTGAAGCTCTGGAGAGCCATAGCTGGGTACACAAAAACGAACAAGCAACATACACATTGAAATTTCTGTCTTTAGGAAACGGGGTAAAAGGAGGGGTCAGGTTAGGACCCCCAGTTCTGGTGAATAGTCACCAGCCTCAGTAACATTCTAAAACATGCCAGCTTTGATGGCTGTATCAGTGTATTTCAGAGGGTTTGAAGAAGGCAGCCTTCCAAAAAAGCCCCAGGTTTTCTGGTTTTCCCTTCACAGCCCCAGAAGTACAGAACTCAGTGAGAGGGCAGCCCACACCCCTAAATAGCCTTGAGATGAAACAGAAACTTCTGTACAGGCAACACAGCCTGATTTCATCCTCTTCCCTGTGGCAACACTGAAGAGTCAACCTGTATTGCTGTTAGAACTGATTATTTCCAGTCTTCCAAACTGTTGCATGTTTATGTGACTCTACATATACATGCCCTACTTTTCAAATACTATGGGAAAACAATGTGAAGATGTGGGGGAAGGGTAAAAGTAATTTTGATCAAGTCTTGCAGCCTTGCTCCAAATGCCATCTTAGTCACAATTTTCTTAGGAAGAGCTTTGCTCACTTTTAACACTGCTGAGATGGTGATGTGGGCGGTGCTCTTGGGACTGGGTAGGACGTGTTTTCCCTCTGGGCTTCAGTGAGATACTGAAGAAGGTGAAGGAGTGGGAAGCTGATACTTGATGATGAGAGGAAGGAGCTCTGCTGACACAGAAACTTTTCTCCATGTTGTCTTCCTCAGCTGCAGCCAGCCTTCCTGACATCGCTTTTTAAGAACCTCTAGCATACTTCCACCCTTCATTAATTTCTGTGCCAGAAATGTAAGGAACGTATTTTACACACCAAGTAACCATGGACACATTCAGCAGCTTTTTGGTTCACTTCCAGGGAGCATTGACACCAGGTAGACACAGAGGTGACGAGAAAAGAAAAGGATTAACAGACAAAAGGTTGAAACCCTGCATTACTGCTGACAGAAAAGATGAAACATGCCATGTGCATATGCGATGCGAAAGAACAGTGCTACGTTTGCTTCAGCAGATGGGATTACTGCCGCAGGTGTCTTTAAAACACACGCGTATAGCTTTATGTATGCTTTGCCTAAGGGTCCAAGGGAGTGGGTGGCAGGGAAAACCGTGTCAAGGCCTCGTAGGGCATAGGCTGAATTCCCTCTAGTGGCTTGCTTTGGCATTCCACAGGGGTGGCCGTGAAAGGACCCATTTGGGGAGCAGCAGCTCATCCCTCCTCATTACAGCCTTGCCCAGAACCCGTGCTAGTATTAGGCAGCTGGAGGGTATAATCACTGCATAATTCTTGGTGAGGGCCTAATTGCAAGTTAATTTTGAGTCAGTTATATAAACAGATTAAATCAATCCTTCCCTGTATTTATTTTTCATCGCGTGCAGACTCAACCACTCTTAAAAATTCTCTGTCTGCTTTACTCTGCTGCTTCATCGAGTTGATGTCCACTGCTAATATCTGCTGCTGCTAATACCTGCGTTAGGCAGAGGCTTTGTGAGATCCCAGTGAGTCAGAATAATCTATGTGATGTCGTCAGGCAGTTTGGGGAAAGGCTCTGCAGATGGAAAACACAGCCAGCAGCAGCTCAATCTGTATTTGTGGCTCAGTGTAATGTACTTATTTGTAAAGAATGGCAGGCAGTAATTTATTAGGCAAAAATATTTCTGAATTATTGTTGTACTGGTGTGTCAGAACAATGAAAGTATAGCAACCAAAAAGGAATAGACGAAAATAAACAAAAAAGTTAATATTTTTGTTTTTCTTCAGTTCATGTTTTACCAAAAAGGCAGCTGGAGATTAGAACAAGTGGATTAGGCAGGAAACCTTAATTTCTAAAAGAAAACATCCGCTGTACTTTTGACCCCATGTACAAAATACACTAAAAATAGTGTCTTTTGTAAAACACAAGCTCATGACATATTAATGACTGCATTCCTGGGGTTTTAGAAATTTAGAAAAATCACATTACCTTCTGCAAACTTATGAACTTTGGAGGGAATTTCAATAAATAAAACTATATGTTGTTGCTCCCTATCCTGTCCTTTTATCACAGGACAAACAGTGTAGAATATGTCGCAAATCAAGGGCCCAAAAGTTAGAAACCTATGTCTAACACTGGCTTCAACTTAACAGTCAGCAAACAGAAAGCGACATATATATTTCTGGCAACTATTTTTACAGGTTTGGAGGAGATTATAAATAATTCTGTTTTTCAGAACTTCACTAGTTTATCTAGGCTGGTACATATTGTCAGTACTAACTTAGTCAGAACATAGAAGAGATAAGTATCAAGTCATATATTCCCAGAGAAATCTCCTGTAAGCTATTAGAGAGTAGTATAAAATACAATGCTTTTTCATTTCTCCTTTAAACTTTCCTTTTTTTAAATATTTGTAATTATTTTGGTTAATTATGGTATTCATAAATGTAAATAAGTTACAATACTTTTCAGGCCTGATGGATTTTAACTTTAGCAGTATTGTTCAGCAGTACATTTTGTAGACTAGATGCCCATTAAGTGACAAATTAAAGATTCACTGCTACATGAATGTACAGGCAACATCATGGCTAATGAGAGCTATTACTCAATTGGCAGAAATGTTTAACAAAAAATAAGGCGGCCTTTTAAATTTCCTTTTTTATCAAAAGCATCCTAATTGTTGAAAACATTATATATTTATAATATATCTGAAGTTAGAACCAATCAAATTGTAGGCTTGGACTCTGCTCATACTTTATAACTAGTGCCAGTTAAAATGTTTAACACTTCAGTTAAAAGCCTAAAAGCCATACATTATCACAACTGAAAATCCTCCTCTACACAGGATAAAACAAAAAATATTGCAGCTTATCAAAATGTCCCTAATACTTTTACCTGAATATACTTAATTTTGACTTCTAAAATAGAATTTCTATATAAGATACCAGATGATTACTTGTCTAATTTACCTGTGCATCACCTTTCACTGTGATTAACCTAAGCCTTTTAACGATACCCTATGAAACTAACCCGACAGTTCACCTGATCCAAATAAGCTAAGTGCACTTCAGAGGATGTATCCTATTTCATACTCACTCAGCCTGGCCTTTTGTTGAGTTAGCTGTTTGGTTTTTTGTTTAGCAAAGCTTTTGACAGGTTTTGCAAGACTTGACAGTTTAGCCTCAGCTCTGTTCTGGAGGTGCTCATAACATCGCTTCAATGTCACAGGCATTTGAACAGCATCTAGGTCCAGAACATCAGAAACTGAAGTTCTCCTTTTACTCTGTTTCCTCACATGAACAGTCACTCTGATTTTATGGAGGTCTTGGAGTGTCACTGTGCCAGGACAGATTTTCTCTTGATGGTGGAAACACCATTTCCTGAACCTGAGGACATTTTCTGGGAGTTTGACACTGATTTTTCCCACATTCTTTTACCTTTCCCATAATGACTCAGGCTGTGACTTTGTCCTTGATTACCACGTTAATCTGCAGCATCTTGGAAATGATCTGGAGTGCAACTGAGACTGCCCTCTCAGTTCTCAAATCTCAGCTGTGCAAGTGTCACCTATGCTCTGACAGGCAAACCCAACGCACTATTATTACAGCACTTCTTCAGGAAAACTGAAGTATTTTTATAGCAGGAATTACATCTTAGTCATGCATCCTTGGTCTGTCTTGTCAATTCTGTAAACAGTGTTCATATATATTGTTTGGTCTTATATCTAGAAACCTCACAACACCAGTTTTCATATTTAAGAATAGTTTCTTTGCATTCAGATTTCTGACAACTCTGGATTTGTGCTACCAAATTAGCCATGTGAAGAATAAAAAATATTGCTGTGAATTGAATGATATCATCAGCAGAATAAATATAAGAAAACATTTAAAAGGCAGCATTATCCCTACCATCCTCTCAAAAGAAAATGGTGCTGACAGGTTTTTCTGAATCTAGGACTTTGTTCAAAATAATTTCAAAAAACTTTTATATATTCTACATGTAAACTGAGTATTCCTGTCTAAACACAGAATCTGGAGGAGATAAAAACAAATGAAATATGAAACAGATGAAAATTTAGGGACATCCTGGCCAGGAAGCTAAATAAAGTTTCATTAATGTTTTAGTCCTTCATAATAATGGGATAAAGTGCACCTCACCCTGGGACATTTACCACATGTCCAGACAGTTCTCATTCTTTGGCTTTGCAACTAAGCGTGGGTCTCCTGTCCAGACAGCAGGGCTTCTGAATTACTAAGGAGAGGACATTCAAAGTCCTGGCAGAGAGATTTCTGAGAAAAAGCAAGTACAAACATGCACACCAAACAAAATCAGTCACAGAAAATGTCACCACGGGTCTACAGCCCGACTCTACAGACACACATGGGCTTTTTCTTTTTTATTAGTGAGTGAACTTAGTGATGTGACAATTCAGAGCAAATCTGAGCAGGTACCGAACCTGTGTTCCTGCTCAGGGCCTTACCAAAGGTCAATGTTTGCATGCTAGCCATGAAGTTACTAATCATTTCCCCACAAGCTCTATATATAACTTCATAATTTTCATTTCCCTTACATAATGTGTAACCCACAAAGGACATGTGAAGCAAACGTGATAGATGGTGGTCATCCCACAGGGTGAGACCTGCCTTGTGAGAAGGATGTGTTGTTCCTACACCATCACCTCAGTGATGTACTCATCCAAAGGGCTGTTTGTGCATCCTTTTGAGGCAGAAATAAACATGTGTGCTGCAAGCCATTGATTTGATGGTCTCCAACCCTCCCCGGCCAAGGAGATAACATCAGATCTGCTGCCATAGGAGGGCAGCAAGGATTTGTGCCTACTTGATGGGAAGGTCTGTGCACAGCATGATGTGGTTGCAGTGCCAGTGTGCCTCCCTGGGACCTCTAGAAGCCATGGCAAATACAATACATGATTTGTATTAAGTGAAGGAGCAGAAAGAGATGTCACAGCTGTTGAGGGAAGTGAGATGTATTTTGAGGGTATTGATGAGTTGTAATAATTTCTTCTTCTCTTTCAAAGCAGGCGTGTGGCTCCAAGGTGGGGTACCTGAGATGTTTCTCATGTAAGCTGAATACCTGCACCATGGGGAGAGCTGCAGGTCTATATGCACATTTGGAGGTTTGGGAAGTTCCTCTGGCACTCCAGAAAAATTGCTTTGCTAAGGCTAAATTTATTAAAGTCTAATGCAAACAGTGCCTCCCAATACCTGAGGTATTTCATACCATATTATACCATAAGGTAATTCAGGCTGGAAGGCACCTCAGGAGTCTTCTGGTCCTGCCTCCTGCTCACAGCAGGGGTGGCTGCTGGGTCAGGCCAGGTTACTCAGGGCCAATTCTGATCATCTGAAATGGAGCCTGGCAGAGGGTTGGATGGCTGAATGCCTCCAGCCTTTCCCTGTCATACAGGATTCTCCCTGTCAGAGAGTATAAATATATCTCCATAGTGCTAACAGACTGGGAAAGCTTTAAAATCAATCTGTCCCTGTTACCTGTATATTGAGTTAAAAGGGCTGAAAGATAAAATGTTTAAGAATGAACAGGATTAAAAGAATAAGCAGATTTAAAAAATCACAATGGGTCTTGTGTAAAGTGTTTTGATTCTTCAATTGTCATCTAAAATCGAATGGTTATTTAGTCTAGTGTCCCTTGAGAGGATTTGTCCCAGATTGGTGGGAAAGCATATCCTTATGTTACACACAGGATGCCAAGTACACACACTGTATTCATAACTGAACTGAATGTTTATATGTATTTAAATTGTAAAAATTTGAACAGATTAAAAAACCTAAATTATCCATACTGCATAATTAATTGGTTATATTGTTCTACAAACAGGATGTTCAGCAGGCTTAAGATAACTCATTTTCTTTGCCAGGTAGCAAATAGCAGTTTTGCATTAACTGTCCATAAATTCAAATGAATACATGCTGGAACTGTGGGCTTCACATCCGTGTTAGTCCACAAGCAGAGCTCAGTAAAGCATCTGACCTATCTGCACATTGTGTCTCACAATAGACAATGTCATCCAGTTTGGTTTTTTTTCTTTATACTTCTAGAAGGATTTATATGCTCTTTTTTTAAGGGACATTCTGGAAAAGGCCGGATACAATAATGAAGATAGGTGAAATTTACAAAATAGCTGATAAGGAGAGTGAGGACACTTGATGCTATAGAAATAACACAGTTCAGATATTTTCCCATTGAAATTAGCAGTAGTACTAATAGATAATAAATACCTTAAAGCAAATATAAGAGGAGAGTTGAAAAATCTGACAAGCACTTTGACGTGTGTGGTGCTGCTTGAAAGTATTGGGCTGTATTCTTTTCTTTGGAGAATGAAGTCTTTTTTTCTTAAGTATCCTCTAAAAGTAAAAGGTGGTACCATAGAATCAGTACTCAGCCTGACTCCAGAAGAGACATTGCTAGGGCTGGAAATTTAATTTTTCTATTTTGAGTCACTCAAACCTTGGACTTTCTGCCAGTCTGCAAAGTAATCAGGCTGGAAAATCTTATGATAGAGGCACCTGCTGCTAGGAAACCCAGATTAATATTACCAGCACATATTGAGTAGGCTACTGAACAGCCAACACATACTAATGATGCCTGTGCTGCGAAGTCAGCTGGCAGACTTGAGACACCCCATTGTTGGTCCCCTGAGCTCTGCAGTTCTGCAGCTTCCCAGTACCAGCACAGATACTTCTTGACAGAGCAACTTCGCCCTTTCTTTTTTAATTTATTTATTCCAGAGTAGGTCGTGCCGTGCCATCTGTTTACACTTAAAACCCACAGAGGTTTCCATGTTCCCTGTGGTCCTCTGCACTTTAACATGTATTTTTAATACCCTGCTGCTCTACCTAGCTGCTGTATGTACTGAGACTACTAATTGCAACAGCTTGTTCAATCACATAATGCAAATGAGTGCAGGTCTTGAAGTAATATACTGGAGGTGAGTATGGCTGAGAGGGGAGGGAACACAAAAAGAAGAATGATTTTTTTGCTGATGGTGAACCCTGGGCAATACTGCTTTCAACAAAGAGGTGACTATGTCCACCTGCTTTCTGCTTCTCCAGCAGCCTTGCTAAAAGCTTAGGAAAGCAATCAGTCACCAGATAGGTACATAGTGGGCCTTTTCAGGCTGCAGTTAAATTTGCTTCTCTTTCTTTAACGGTGATCATGTGAATTGAAGAGTATTTCACATCCACAGTTGTCTTTTAAGTTCCTTGCACAGCATTCTCAGCTCTTTGCCATGTGCCTGTTCATTGTGAATTACTCACACACTGTGAGGAGGATTTAAAAAAACCCAAAAAACTAATGCTACTGATTCTAAGCAATGACATTCAAGTTATCCACAGGAAGATTTCTGGAAAGGCACATGTCCACATGGGTGCAACACTAGCATCACACAAAACTCCTAACAAATATCCTTGGTATGTGGTACAGTAAGCAGCACTGGCAAGGAGAGGGGAGCTCACATACATGTGATGTAAAACATACATAACACACAGTACAGCATACACAGACATTGGTACATGAACATCATGCCTGAGAATGCAGGAGACAGGCTTCTAATTAAAGGAACAGGCCCTGACTACCTTGCTACTAACTGGATGCTAGTAACAGCAACAAGGTTATAAAGTGCCCCAACAAACTGCAGCTCAGGGTCTCTAAAATGTGCTTTAAAAACAAACAGCTTAACTCTAGGCAGCAACAAACAGGCTGAGGTAACTAAAGATCAAGCCCTCTTGGGCTAGAAACAACCAGAACACATTACCTAAGTTTGCCAGATGTCATTGGGCAATGTATGACTTCACCTTGAAATCAACTTAACCATTAGTGGAAACCAAAATGGATTGGACTAACTTGTTCAGTAATACAGTTTGACCTCCACTGTTTGCAATTGTCAGTTCTTGTACACAGGTTTCTGGATATACTGGGTGCCTTTGTTTCCTCAAATTTCAAAAACACAAAAATATATTTGTTTCATTTCACAGTGATGACTACACAAGTTCAAATTGACCCTGAAATTCTGGCAATTCCTGCATGTGTGTTACATTGATTTGAAGAAATCCAACTGCACTCTCACTGGTTATCTATACAAAATTAGCAAAGTTCATAGTATTGCAAATTAGAAATATGATTATTTTGAGTAGCCCTGTGGACAAATATATTTTTCTCCTTTTTCACTTATCTGCTTATTTTTTTTCCCAGAAAACTGATGTCAATTCCAACAAACCTGTAAATTCACTATACCCGTAAACCTCTCTTTGTCAGCAGTAAACCCAGAAGTATAAATGGTGAGTGCAGACATGCTCTGTGTTTACTTATATTTGAGATACTACAAATTAAATTTTAAAAAAGACTAAAAAATCATTGTGTGCTACAGTAGTTATAGCTACTGAGTTACTGCTTTGTATATTCCCACTGTGACTAGATAAATTATGGGTTTGAATGTATTTTTTTGAAAATAATATCTTAAGCAAATAATTATTAATGAACACCCTTAAGGCTTGTTGTGTTTGTATTTGCATAATTGGTACAAATCAAGAACAAAAATAATTACTCTTTTTAATGTAATTTCCCAGGGTATTATGGAAAATGTCAACACTTAATACAAGTGGGTTTTATTATTATGTAATATATTATACTTCTGATTTAAAAAAAAATAATAACATAAAAGCTTTGAAGGGAAAGAGATTTTCAATTAGACAGAGTAAGCTGCTGGTTTTCTGTCTTA